>VMRN01000012.1:7517301-7592006 GCA_010277015.1 Poeciliopsis turrubarensis | reverse complement strand
TGCAGCTGCGGGGTGAGGCTGCAGCTGCGGGGTGAGGCTGCAGCTGCAGGCCGCTGTGATCCCAGAGCATCGGGACTCGCTGAGCTGCCGCCGTCCTCCAGCGGCCCGATCGCTTCCTAATGTGCACCAGGCAGGTTTTATGATGCGCAAAGCATTTCATATTCAGCACACCAAGAGTGTATTTTCCAGTTTATTTCATCATCATGAAGAGTTGTGCTTTGTAACAATTACTGACTGGAAGTATTTTGTTTTGAAGCAGAAAAAAAAACAAAAAAAAAAAACCCCGGAATAGAACTCGTCAGATTTATAATTATTATTATTATTATTAGGATGAGAAGAAGGTGAAGTCGGGTCAGATGATGTTTTTGTTTCAGTGCATTACCGTAAACATTGTTGACCATAGCAAGACAGTTACATTAGCACTACTTTAATTTGAGCAAACGAAAGGTTCTGCTCTAATTGCATAAATAATAGTGATAAAAAGTGTTTATCCAACCTGAAGCTTTTTATTTGAAAGATTATCTTGTGATCTATTTAATGAATCGGTTATCTAAATGATAACCGAATCGGTTATCTAAATGATAACCGATTCATTATCGGTTATCTAAATGATAATCGATAATCATTTAGATTATCTGACCAGTATCTGACCAGATACTGGTCAGATACCAGTATCTGACCAGTACTGACCAGTACTGACCAGATACATGAGCAGATACATGAACTGCTCAGATACAGTTCATGTATCTGAGCAGTTCAGATACATGAACTGCTCATGTATCTGAGCAGTTCAGGCCAAATACATGTTTACGGTTGGAGCATGTTTATTATTCTTATAGTTTTGGAGGTAGAGTCGCAAAGTTTTAGGAAATATTTTCTGGTAGACTTCATCTACGGTGATTTTAGTAGAAGGACAAGTTTAGATTCTTATTGCATTTTAAAAATGGCCCATGCTGTTGCCAGAAGTGCAAAAAATGTTCATTTAAATACAGATAAACCATCATAGATCAATTCCTTTTTGCCATTCAGCTTCCTTGAGTTCACTCCTATTGAGAAATAAGTTACATTTGCATAATGAGAAGTACAATTCAGCTCTTTTAATTTGAATATTCTGGCTTCTTAATATTTGTGATCTTATGTTACAGCCATAGATTCACAGATGAAGGGTTGAAATGATGCTATAAAGCCATCAGGAGAGTGTTTTAGCAGTACAACACACAGTGAAGAAAGTCTTCAATTAATGCAGAAAATGTGGGGCAAGAGCGACTTCAGAAAACGGAACATTTCTCCGAAATATTAAGAAGACAAATCAAAAACTGGCGAGAGAGGCTGTTAAGAGCTCTACAGTACCTCAAGGAGAAGGGAAAAAAAAAAATTCATTAAGGACTTTCTGTGTGGCACATGTGACAGCAATCCCTCTGTGCTTCAAATATTTCTTGGCTGAAGTCCTTTCTTTCAGAGGAAACACCCGGGCCTGGCGAAAATCGATCCAAACCTCCTGGGAGGGCGTGTCACGTTCAGACAAACGCACCGCTTCAAGTTTTAGACAAGAGTTACAAAACCAAAACCTGCTGAGCATCACCAAAAGAACATCACCCCTGTAGTGAAACACGGCGAGGGAAGCATCATGCTCTGGGCTTACTTTTCTTCAGAGGAACCTGGGTTTTTTTTTTTGGTCTGTGAAATCATAATTACTGGAAACATGAAGGTGGTTCTTTGCTGCGCTACACCCAAGTCCACAAGTGGGGAACGGTAAGATGGAAATTCAGACTGTGGATGGTTGAGTCAGTGTTTAGAACAACGTCTGACGGGAAGAGTGTGGGATCACATTACCACTGAGGTGGAGAGGAAAAAATATCACCAAGAGAAGATGTGGGATGAAAACATGTTCGACCAAAAAAGCCTAAATGCTCAAACTAAATCAAAAACTGCTTTATCGAAGTACTACAGTCAGAAAATCAAGTTGATTTTTCCTTCTTTATGATTTGTTTGTTTTTCAGTTGGATTTTAAATATCGGATATGTGCAAAAGGATTAGTTTACTCCTGTATGTTCATTACAGACGATGCGTATGATGACTGGGTCAATCAAGGCTCTCTGCTTCCTAATGCATCAGGCCCTTTTAGTATTTTTTTTTTCCCTCTTTTTCATAGGCAGCACTTTGGCTCTCAGACATATCCACACTCTGGCGGAAACATTAAGGTCAAGATGGGCTTCGGGTTTTCCAAACGTCCAGGATGTGCAGGTTGAACATTTTGTGTGGGTGGATGAACCTCTGATTCATCGCTGACTCAGCACCTTTAATCTTTGAACTGGACTAAGAGTTTAAAGATGAAACATCCTGAAGCCGTTTTACTTTTGTTAGGACCCAATACTGATTTTTTTTCCCCCTTCACCCACTATGAAGCCCATATGAAAAGATTCTGGGTCAGGATCAGAAGAAATACGTCTTAACTTTATATTTTCCTTTGTTTCATTACCCGTGACTCTTCCTCTAAACATCTGTCATGAAGTACGAACCTGAAGATTACACGATGTCCATATGTCCTTAAAAAGTCTTAATTTCATGTATCCAAAATTAAGGTTTTAAATGTCTTGAATTCATTTCAAGAGTCTGATTTGGCCTTAACCATGTTATAATCACAGGTCTTAAATCTTGGCAGGATATGTAGTTTTGTCTTTCAGTACTGGTAAAAGTTTGAGATGCGCATCTTCTATTCATTCTGTGACTCGAGGCGGTGGCAGCTACCGCTAACTGGGTGCTAACAGACACCTGCTAGCGAGCTAGCTTTGTCATGAGTGAGTGCAAATTTACCACCAGTTGACTGGACATTTGCTTTTGCCACCGGCTCACTTCTGTTCCCGTACAACATTAGGTGGATTCTGTGCAAGAAATAAATCTTTAAAGCTTGGAACTGCGGAGGATTTCACACTGCTTGATTGTAAAACACCTGGATCCCCTGACCAGTCCCCTTACTTAGAGTTTTTATGTCTTAAATTTTATTCAAGGTGGCAATAAAAGTTCTTCAAAATTCTTAAATTTGACTGACTGACACCTGCTGCAGTAAATATTCAACATCGGGCAGACATTTGTGTTCATGTGACCATAAATTCTGCAAATACCCTCCATTTTAATGCCCCTATAACTGAGTGAAGCATGTGGTAACGAGACAAATATCTTATTGATGTTTTTTGAATGTCAAAGTACATTTTTTACATGTGAGGCATCATGACCGTTACCTGAAAAGCAAAATTATCCGTGTTTAAAACTGTATACCCGTACAAGTTGATGATTTAGCAGCACATCAAACCATGTAAACTATTTAGCAAAAGAGTGTCTCAAATTGCGAAGCCATTCTCTGGGGTAAAGTGAGCCAAATGCCTGGGGGTTAATTGAGGCAGTGCTTCTGTGGCCCGACTCCAAAGAAACGATGTGAACTGGCATTTGAATCAGCAGACAGAGACAAGAGTCCTGTCCCCAACATCAGGGGAGAGAATTGGTGTGTTGGTAGAGTGATAGGGAAGAGGTATAGATCAACTTAAGGCCCTTTTCCACTGGCAGCTACTCGGTGGAAATGACCATAACTAACCAAAGACGGGAGCTAGCAGTAAAGTTATAATCTTTGGGGTTACACAGAGAGTGGAAAAAAAAAAAAAAAAAAAAAAAAATCAGAGAACAAGTCAGAGTTAGCCAGCTTAGCTATTTTGTAACAGCTAACGAGTTTAGCTGAACTAAATTCTGTCTTGTCAAACAATGGAGAAGCTAAGAGTGAACACTTTATGAAAGAATGACGAGACAGAAGTGTCTCTGATTTGGAGGGTTTTTTAAAAACTGTTTTTTTTTTTTGTTTTGTTTTTAGATGCCAGATGTTAGCAATCATTTTGGAGAACTAGAACCTGCAGCCTCACTATTTTACAACATGTCACTTTACTGTGTAATTTTAGCAGAACATTGTCATAAACCAACATCCTTCTGAAGTAGCAGGAAAACTAATCATGGTTTTCAAAAAACTGGTTACAACGTCCAATACAAAGAGCATGGCAAAACTGAAAATCTACCAGGACGTCTTAAACCGCCAGGTAAGCATTAATCAGTGAAGCTAGCCAAGAGACGCATGGTACCTCTGGAGGAGCTGCAGAGAACCAACGCTCAGGTGAGAGAGAACCTGCTGACAGAACGGCTATTACTCAACAAATCGAGTCATTGTTTCAACAAAGTCAAGAAAATGTATCTGAAGGTTTGCAACGAGACATGGAAGAGACAATTTGATCCCCTGGTTTTTCTCCTCAGCACCTTCTACCACAAGTTTGCACATCAACTTGATCACATTGCACCTGAAGTGAAACGAGAGGCAGCATAATGCTGAGGGAATGCTTCTGTTTAGCTAATGGGGAATTTGACGGAGCGAAATAGAGGGCAACCCTGCAAAAACACCAAACAAACAAAAACCACTGACAACATACAGAGAAGATAAAACAGAAGGGTTTCAATCAAAGCAAATATAATGTGTCAGGATGTCCAGACTTAAGTCCAAATCCTGAATCACTGACCGGATTCAAAAGCTATTATTTGACAAAATCTGATGCATACCTTCAGACAGACTTGCAGCTGTCGTCACAGTGAAAGATGGTTCTTCAAAGTTTTACCCAAATCCATGCCACACTTTTAAGATTTCTACGTCTAAAAATTTTTTTTTGTAAACCTATTTATCAATGTCTTGTTGGCCCATCACATAAAATCCTTTGACGTTTGCAGTTGCAATAAGACAAACTGTGGCGAGGTCAAGAGGGGTGAATACTTCAGCTTCCTGTTCCGAGCCACAGCCTCAGGTTTTGGTCCGCGCTGGGCGAAGCCCAATTTGTACGATTTGTTTTTCCCAGGATGTTTCGCCCCGTTGCTGTGATTAAATATCAGCTCCATCAGATCCAATTAGAAAATGACAAAGTGCAGTCACCCTTACGAGCAGCAGAGGGACAAATTAACTCTCCAAAAGCTGCACTGTGCCGGAGCACTTCGGGGCCAGCCGTCTGTCATTACAAATGCGTCGCGTTCGTCTCTGCCGTGGTTAACAAATGCCACCTGTCCTTTTCACTGTGAAGAAATTATGGGGTCTGCAGTGAAATAAATAAATGAATAAATAAATAAATAAAAACAAGTGAAACGAGCTCTTTCAGTGACACACATGCAGGGACCAGAGGGCCACCGGTGATCACAGTCTGTTTCCTAACTTCTGATCTGGACATTTTTCTACTCACACATTTCAACGTCTGACTCTTACAGAATTATATATATATATATATATATATATATATATATATATATATTTATAAGGACTGCTAAAATGTTGGTTATCATCTGAGCACAGCACCCTGTAGCCTGTAGTTCATGTTTGCTGTGGTCTGTGTGTTTTATGGCAAAATGAAACATTTCCTATTGTGAGGGAAACGTTAATGTTCCGCTGCCGTTACCTGGGCGATACGGAGCTGGGCGTGACGTCAGAGCCGAGGTAACAGCCCTCTGGTGTTCCAACATGGCGACTCCCATAAACATCGTTCGCAAGCTAACAAACATTTTGAGCTCTACTTCCCACGAGCTAACGTCACTTTTGATTGGCTGGAGTTGCAGACGCTACGTGCTACGTTAATTTTCGACGCACTCTTAATTGTTAATTGTCTCACTAAGCAAACACGTTTCCCTCCGCTGCTGTGGACGCGAGGAGGAGCCGCCATATTGAAATGCCGAGTCCCAACACGGAGGTGGTCGACGCCATGTCCCAGTGGTAAGTCCAACAGAGCGTGTTCCGCTTCATTCTTCCGACTGGGAAGTTCCCAGTGGAGAGCCGCGTCAGCCACACGCAGCTGGACTCTATTACTAATCAGATCCCGGAGGCGCCGCGTCGAACTGGATTTTTTTTCAATTAAATAAAACTTTGTTGGTCCCAAAGGGAAATTAAACGCCGTTGTAACTCGCTCCGTTAAAGAGACAGATTAATGCAACGGTTAGTTTGAAACGTAAACTACCGGTAAAACTCCTAACGCGACAAGAATCCAGGGAGCGCATGCGCGTTCGTGTCTGAGGTGAAGTTCGCTTTGATTGCCTTTGAAGACATGATCTGTCCGCGTGACGACGAGCCGCGTTGAACCTATAATCAGGAGTAATTGCACATGTTAAGAAAAGCCCAGGCATGTCAGGCTGTAATGTAGGCCAGTCCATTATCATAAGATCTGTACTGTCCAGAGTGAGGGGGGTCCTTCCTCCTCCTCCTCCTCCTCCTCTTTGGTGGCTGGTCCTTTGTTGGATCGCAGAGCTGCATTAGTGTAATGACAGCCTCCAGCTCCGGTCACACACTGTGTGTGTGTGTGTGTGTGTGTGGGAAACGCTGACTTGCATCTCTGTGTTCCTCACTCTGAAGAATTATAAGAGAGGCTCTTTGCGCCAGTGATTACACTGCAGATATGAGGATGACTGATGTGCGCGCAGGGCCGGGTGGGTGGGGGGCCCCGAGGGCCAGGAAGTGAGATCCACCCAAGACCTGCTTGGGCTCGTGAGCGCGTGTCATGACCTCTGACAGAAACGGGGTTGAATAAGGAAAACCCTGTTCGGTTCTGACTGTTTCATCATCATCATCAACCTCTCCTCCCATCTGCATGCCCGTCCCGGTGTGTTTCAAGGTCAAAGCTGTTGGCTATATACTTATAGAACAAAAATCAATACCCCCTAAAAGCCTTTCATTAGAAACATGCCCACTTCCTGTGTTCCGCTTCCAGGGAAAGTTGAGTCTGGATGAGCTCCAGTGGCTCTCAGGAGCCAGCCGGGCTTTGTTTAGACCCCAAAGTAGCTGATCACCTCAAGATTCAAAGCTGCCGGATTATCAAGCGCCACCTTCAAGTCTTCATTTTGAACTTTATCTTTTGTGTTGTTTAACTGCAGAAAGTGTATAATTGTTACTTTTTTTTTTAGCTTGCCTGGTAAAAAAAACAACCAAAAAAAACAGCCCCTTGTTCTAGACATGAAGACAAACTTTACAGTTGTTCAAATTTACATCTAATATGTGAGTGAAATTTTGTTGCAAGTCTCCAGTGACGATAACATGAATAAGTACATAAATTAAAAGATTACGTTCCGCTTTGCTTCGTTCAAAGTGTGGGTCGGGGGCCATTTGAGGCCCCTGGACTGATTGCGTGTGGCCGTTCAAGAATGAAACAAATACATATTTATCCCCCAGCTCAGCTGTTTGATGAAGATTGAGACTTTTTAAATTATTATTATGGCAAAGTTATTGCAGGTAAGGTTAAATAGTCTGACAATAGAAAATGTTTCCAACAGCAGCAATTATTTGTGTTTAAATCACCAGTCTTTGTTTCTCCTCATCTATCCAGAGATTTTCACTCAAAAACTAACTTTGCTGCACTGAAATCTCTGTTTAAGGATTCGACTAAAGTTGGCAAATGATAGAATTCTTTCTTAAAGAAGGAATTACCAACATTGAGGTTTTATTGATCAGAATTGACTGTTTCCAACTGATATCTAGAACATTTGCAAAAATGTCTTTTCATAAGGCAAACCTACGAGTTTTGGATCCAAAACACTTTACAGGACAAAAAAAATCTGACTATTTGTTTTTTTGAAGTATTGAATGCTTAATTTATTGCTAAGAAGGTAAAGAGTTTTGACTTCACGATTTTACCAACTTCTCCTTCCGTTTGCTGATTGGCCCGGGAGAAATTCTACTGGAGAAATCCAAGTCAACGGGAGAAATCCTAGACGGAGCAGTGAAGGGAGATGAGAATCAAGACAATGCCATCACCGCTGGAGAAGTATGGAGTAATTTCTAGGTCTGCCGGCCAGAAATACCTTTAATTCGTAGAGAAAGCTCGCCTTTAAGTACGACGCAGTCTGCTAAAAATGAATCAGGATCGACGCAACTGTAAAAGTCGGGGTTCGATTCCTAAAAAGTACGTAACTCTGAGTGAGATAAATTGATTTACAGCGTCGGCTGCCACATGTGCAGAAGCAGCCAGATGAATTTGTGCTTTGGAAGCGGCACATAAAGAGCATTTCATCGCTCGCATTGATCCCCTCCACTGACAAACATGCGGTTTGTGACCAACAGCCTGGAGGACTTTAATATTCTGAAAGCCTTTTGAATCCTATCATTCACTGCATCGCCACTTTGGCACCGGCGCGGACACTTTAAATTCACAGGACGGCAATCCTGGAGGAACGGCATTTGTGTTCAGGACAGGGTTGTAACAAACTCACTCGTCATGTGGGATGTGGTCGCCCTGCGGCCTTTTCATATGGAGCCGTTTTGTCAATATGAAGCATATTCATTCTTTTTTTTTTTTTTTTTTTTTTTTTTTAATCAATATTTCCCAGACTTGTTTTTGGAGATGCAGTGATGTCAGGGAAAAGGTGCGTATCGAGCGAACTTCCCCACATTGCAGCTGCAGGCTTCATCATATGTTGGTTTCACACGACGAACAAATGAACAAGTAAAAGATTGTCAAGTTGGAAGAAGTCGGCATGAGGTCTTTCGCTCATTTTTCTTCTTTTACGAAAATAAATCTGAAAAATTGCGTTTCTGTTCGCCAGCAGGTCAAACTCAGACTGGATGAAGGCCATCTGAGGATCAGACATCCAGTTTCACCACAGAATCTTTGTACTTTAACTACGCCATCTTAACATAGATAGCGCTATCCTCC
Organism: Poeciliopsis turrubarensis; assembly: GCA_010277015.1. NCBI lineage: Eukaryota > Metazoa > Chordata > Actinopteri > Cyprinodontiformes > Poeciliidae > Poeciliopsis > Poeciliopsis turrubarensis. The sequence goes on along the minus strand of VMRN01000012.1, from coordinate 7,583,301 downwards.
ATCCCACTGCATCTGTCTCCCGCCACAGGGTGTCCTTAAGAAGTCTGAAATACACGTACCTAAAATTAAGCCCTTGAATCGTCTTAAATGCATTTGAAAGATAAGTTGGCTTTAAATACGTTAATTAAAGGTCTTATTATTTCATCTCATACGTTCTACGTTTTTTGTCTCGCGGGACGTTTCCATCAGGGAAAAAGTTCAAATCGCACACAGAAATCTTCATTACGTTCTGTGACTCACCGCTAGCATCCTGCTGCCAGCTGGCTAGCGAGCTAGCTTTTTGCGTCTCGGTTCAACAGTGGTCCGAATATTCCCTTAGCCAACCTCTGAGGCGCCAGAGCAGCCGGATTAGGTCTGAGATTAGATTACACACAGCCGGACTCTGTTTAGGCTTTGGCAATCTTCAGGCAACTTCTGAAGGCAATTTGTCGCAAAGTTTCAAAAATTGTATAATTTTCTTACTACTTTACATTAAAGACCAATGAAATATGTTGTTTATAATGTGACAAAATATGAAAAGTTTAAGCAGAATGAACGTATATCGTACATGCAGCCGTCTGGGGTTTGATTCCCGACCTTTCTGAACTTTGCTGCGTTTCAACCCCCTGATCCTCTTCTCTCTCTAAAAAGTGCAAATCACACTTTCAGACATATTTTCTTACAAATGTATTTATTGAAATAAAACCATCTCAGTTTAAAAATCCTCCACGTCTTTGTGCAGCCTCCATCAGACCCGCTCAAAGGTTGTGGCTGTGACAAAATGTGAGCGAGTTCAACGCCGCTTGCCAACTGTGGCTGAACTGACGACGTGCCGTCGCCGTTCAGCCCTCGGTTTCCCTCTGACGGGCATTTTATCTGAGGAGACTCCGGACGCTTCAGAGCTCCGCATATTTTTAAATCTGGGTTCAGCCACACTTGAGCAGAAAAGCCCCAGCTGCTCCCAGCTCTTCTCAGCGCTTCCTTCAGTTTGAAAGTTAAACACACCTCCAGAAGCTGAGGACTTTCTGTGCTCAATTTTTTTTTTTTAAATTTTGACGTCTGGTGAATCGTTCGTCCTCTCCATGGACATTTATGTATTCTGCTTTGACCGGTCAGTGGGGTTTCTTGTAATCGCTGCAGTTTTCTGAAGGAGATTATTGTGGAGGCTTTGTTCTTATTCTTGTCGATCTTCCTCAGTTCTGCCGGTTCTAACTAGAGGACCTTCTGTCCCTTATTTCAAGTCTTTATAAAGAGACATTTATTGGCACTTTGGGCACCAATTGCAGGGGGAAAACTTAAAAAAATAAATAAATAAATTCACCTTTTATTACAGAAGGAAAACCTCCAGCTAAAAACAAAAAAAAACCAACACTTTTTCATTAGAATGTGTTAATAAATTCCTCAGGGGGAACAATATTGTCTTAAATGAAATCACCAGTGGAACAGTGATTGGTTCCCAGGTGGATTTGTGGGATACATATATTTAAAAAAAAGCAACTTGTGCTCCACTGTATGGTGGAGGGTGCGTGATGCTGTGGAACGGCCATAAATCCCTCTCTTTACGCTCCAACCTGAACAGACTGGCCAAAGGTTAGTAAACAAAGCGTCCACACTACAGTTTGTGCCAATAATTGTGCCGCATTGATTTTCCTGAAAGCAATGAGATTTTTCCACTTTCAGTGGCTTCAAATTAAATATATATATATGGAAAATATCTCAGTGAGAATTGATATTTCTATAATAAAACATCATTTAATTTGTACCAGTTTACCAGTTGAGTCTAATCAGTTCATGTCAGCAGCGCCGTGATCACATCGACAGGCTAACATGTTCAGTAGCTAGATTCTGTTAGCCTGGCCCAACGCTAGCCAGGGCTAGTTTGACTTTGTGGAATAGCTTGACTTGACTAGCCACTAACTTGGGCAAGGCGTTAGCCTGGCCCAACGCTAGCCGAGGCTAACCTGACCTAAATTAGCTTGGGCTAGCCTGACTGCAGGAGCCTGTAAAGGTCTGAGAATAAGAAAATTAGCTTTTCAAACAGGATAAATAAACAGATAATATTAAAACAGTCTAAATGAGGCTAGCATTAACTGACCTGGAGCAAAATCAAAATGTATCGGTCTGTGCTTAAAAGCCAGGTCCATTCCAGAAAACCGACTCATTTAAATGAACGACCAGTGGAGCTGAAACGAGCCCTCAGATACCCCCCAGCTAGTGATGGCTAAACAAAAAGCACAAAAAGAAATGTAATCAAATATTAGATGAATTGGATGCAGCGTGTGTGTTTCAGCCAGACGCCGCAATAATAAAGAGTCACACGGCGTCTGAATTAGTTAAATAGCTGAACAAATGTGAGGCATTTCCAGTGCGGCTGAGTCAATTTTATTCTGCGCATCGGGCAAGGAAAAGCTGAGGTAAACATTCTTGAGCTGAAACTCCTGGAAAGTTTTTCTGACAGTAAAATAAAGCCGTGCAGTGGAAATCTGTGTGAACATCTACATTGCTTACCCTCCGACCTCAGCGGCCCTGGGTGAGTCTGACCCGGTGCCTTCTCAGTGACTTAAAGGTGATGCGTCAGGATGAATGTCGGGAATATTGCGCTGTGGGTTAGACGGGCTGATGCTTTATGCAAACAGCCCTCAAGTTCCCCGCAGGCCTCCTCACCGCGCGACTCCGGTGAGTTACTTGTCCCCCGCTGGAACAGCCAGGCAGCTGCCGCGGACACACGCAGTCGGCTGTGCGTCAATCACCAGCTTCCTGCAGTGGCTCTGTGTGTGTGTGTGTGTGTGTGTGTGTGTGTGTGTGTTTTTCCACTGGAGAGCCAACTCCAAACTTTGCAGTAAAGCTCTTTGGCTGGCTGCTATCTGCCATTAAGCAGACATCTCCCGGAGCATCAGAAGAGGTGAGCGGCCGCCGCTGCTGAGGTAAGGTCACAGAGAGGGAGAGAGATCCAGTTCTCAAAGTGAAGCTGTGCTTTTATTTCTGCAGCCGCAGCAGCGGATCTGGAACGAGGTCTGCAAATTCACCTCGGCTGTTGAGGAGCACAGGCCCTTAAAAAACAGACACACACACACACACACGCACGCACACGCACACACACGATTCAACACGCAGTCAGGTGTGGAAAAGATGAAAACACACCGGCTCTGATTTCAGCCCGCCTGGTTTGTTTACGACACTCCTACACGTTTCTGAATCTCCTCTTAGAATCATTCGTCAGGAGTTTCCAGCAGGATTTGAACGATGGATGGATGAAAAGTGCAGAGCTGGTCAAAAGTTCACATGCAGTCCTCATCAGTGTGAATCTTGGCTGCTACAGTTGGATCCTTTCCTTCCCTGTGTGGACGTGTTATACGCCAAACAGCCAAAATATATTAATTACCTGCATTCTAGTGCCATATTCGGCAAATTACACAATTATTTACAGTTTTTTTTTTAACAGTTGTTTTAAAGTTGGTTTAGTTTTATTTCAAGTTAACAGATATTTGCGCCAGAGTCTAAACCAAAACTACTTGGTGAGACTTTGTGTTTTCGCAGAGTAACATGCAGTGACGCCATTCCTTTAGTGAACTCTTCATCTCCTAGTTCAAGAGTTTCAATATTTTTGTACAGTCTTGTCTTCATTATTACTCTTAAGTATGTTCTTTCACCAGTTGGCCTTTTTTTTTTTTTTTTTTTTTTTTTTTTTTTTTTTTTTTTTTTTTTTGAGTCTACACATTCCACTTAACGAGTAATCGATTACTAAATTAGTTGCCGATTATTTGATGGATCACGATGAATCGTTCCAGTTCCAATTGATTAAATGTGAATGTGAAGAAGGACGTTTGGTCAAAAGTCCCTTACAGAGCGGCAGAAAAACCACCAGCTTTTTGCTGCTATTGATGAGGCGTCTAAATATTGAATCAATCTTCTGTTCAGGCTTGATGGAGATCCTTCAAATTGTTTGGACAGACCCAAAGTTTCCACAGGGTTGATGTCAGGATCGTTCCACATCTTAATGTTGCCATATTTTTATTCATCCCAAAAACAATGTATTTATTTATTTTTTTCTATGTTCAACCGTCCGTCTGCTTTGTGCCGAAGTGGAAGAACCTGGAGATCCAGTGTCTGAACGCAGCCCCGGCTTGGCTCTCGCCCTGACCTCCACTCCGCTGGAAAATTTATGAACTATGACTAAAAGCTGAGCGGGAGCCAGGAAATCGACCAATTTAAAAAACTGAAGAGGAGAGTCATCAAATATCTGGTCAGAAGTCTGGCAGAGAGGCTGCTTCCCTGCTGCGCACGGAAATTTGACCAAATATTTATGTACATCATTCTTATTAAATTAGAATAAATTGTTGACCAATTGGAAATTTGTGGCGACTCAAATGTGTCTTTCAGAGACTAGAAAACTAGACAGTTGATGTTCATCAGCTGGAAAGTTTTCTCCCTTCTTTCTCCTGGTCTGAGTCTGAAATCGGCCGCGTTGCAGCGCCATCAGAGATCCGTCTCTCTGGTGATCTTTGCATCCGATCCAGTTATTGGGATCGGGAATCTGGATGGCAGCGGCTCCAAGCCGAGCTCAGACCATTTGCTTCGTCTGTTTCCAGTTTGCTCCTCTCACTCCTTGGATGATTTGTATGCCGGTGCAGCAGCAGGGCCGAGAAAGCCTCACAATCCAGCAGCGATGGGATGGATAATGCAGTAAGAGCTGCTTTTTTTTTTTTTCACCTTTTTTCTTAAACCGACTCGATACGTAAGCAAGGATGTTTAGATGCATCGCAGCGGCTCGTCGTCATGCGACGGAGCAGACGTACGAAAGAACGTGTTGAAAGCGGCGAAGCAAAATGAGCAGAAAATATGATTTACTGCTTTCCAAAAATGACGTGTGGTGTTTTTTTTTTTTTTTCTGGGTTTCACAGCAACAGGCGGGGGATGGAAAATAAAGTATTTCCTTTCATAGAGAAGCTCCATCACAAGGCCGAGGGGAAGAGAGGATCAGGTTGTGAACTCTGGGTTCTGCAGGATGAGCTTCATCTTGAAAATGTTTTTTTTTTTTTTTTGTTGCTTTTTTTTAAAACCCAGAAAGCGGGGCGTGTCCGACTCCTCATGCCTGAAACTGGACTTTATGTGACAAATTATTAATCTAAAAAGTGTGGCATGTCTTTGTTTTTTTTTTTTATTTTTTGGTCCACTTTGGTGAAGTGACTCTTGCTTACGCTGCCAAAACACAAAATCTAACCCCAGTGTCCATGTCATTTCCTTCAGTGGTTCTTGGTGCAGCGCCACCACAGGCGAGGAGGAGAACGGGTTTCAGTTCAGTGTGAAAGCAAGTTGCACAAGCTGAAAATGTGACAAAATGTTTCAACTTTTGTCCCCAATCGAAGCAAAACTACCAGACTAACAGGTGCAAAAACATCCTGAAGCTGACAAACCTGGTCCTGATGGCTAAGAGTTTGACCACCACGGCGCCTGCTTGGTCTGTGTCCAACTGGATACGGGACTCCTTTCCGTAAAAATCTGATGTCTGACGCTTTCTGCTGGTAGCCGTCCTGCCAGCACATTTTCCCACCTGAGCAGTGGCTCTCTGTAGCTCCCTCAGAGATCCCACGGGCCTCTTGGCTGCTTCTCTGAGTACTGCTCTCCTTAGCCACACTGACAAAATGACAATGAACCTCCAACTAAGAGAAACAAAACCCCGCTAATTTGTTACATGCAATCAAATTCAAATCCGTCAAACTTAGTTTGTTCAACACAACGACTTCATTTATTTACTTGGACGACCCGAATTTGATGCCTTGTAGCAGGTGAACTCAATTATTTCTAATCGCCGGTTCTCTTCTTTCGGTGCAGCCTGACGTTTGGGTGGGTGCGCTGTCCGAACACGCTGCTCCCCGTTTCCAGATGATGGATCGCTGGGTAGTCAAAGCTCAGGATTTTCTCTACAACTGTATCCGACCCGTCTAAATCGTTTGTTACTCCCCGTAATCATCTAATATCACATAAAGTACTGATAAGCTCTTTCTTTGTGCGAGTGAATGAAGAGGACAGTAAGATGTTGAAGGTCTATGACGACATTAGCGAGGCGCTGCCTCGGCCCGCAGGGATCACGGATCGTCTCGGTTACAGCCTGAGGAGGCTTTTAGAAACACTCCAGAAAAGGGCTGCAAAGGATGGAGGCGGGGAGAAAGGTGGGAGCAGTGACCCCAAACTGTGAAAGTGGAGAAAATGGATGGCTGCGCTCAACATACGTACTGTACATTACAGAGGCGCCACAAATAGCTGACGGGCGCGTTTCTTCAAAAGTCGCGCACTCGGATTTCGACAGTGACCTCAGGATGCTGGAAAAAAAATAACAGAAAGCGGGATTTATAGGAAACAGAAAAACGCTCCCCCTGTTAAAACCGACCGAATCCGGCTCTGTGCGTCACATTTCAGGACAATAAGCACATCGCTGGTGCAGCATCCCGTTGGAGGCTTCTTGGCACGGACTCCTCCTCAGAAGCAAGAAAAGCGTGGAGTGTGTTCTTCTGTCGACGATGCCCGGCTCCTGGAGGCACAAAGCGATTATTTAGTGGGTGGATGAAATGGATGATCGCTAAGTCGTCATCCTCCTACTGTACTACGGCGCTTCGAGACGCGGCAGGGGGACGGCGTCTTGCTCCGTCTCACCAAATCAGAAGGACACGCCGGTGAAAACTTTGCGAACGTCACAGCCGCCCGAGCCTGAAGACAGATGGCCTCCATCCAAGCTGCACCGAGCCCAAAGACAATTTAATGGCCGGCTAATTTCCCACTTGAGGGAAATTATTAAAACGTCTAAAAGACGGTCGGCTGAAATCGGGTCCGTCGTTTTCCCTGGGGACAGAAACCAGTTGAAGAGACCCGAGGAGTGCTGCTGAGAATGATCGATTCCAATAATCGTGAGAGAAACTGATTTTAGAGAAATGATTCACCTTTATTCCATTAAATGAAATCAGGTACTCATCCTCAGACACGGAGGGAGGTAAAAAGATCGGCTTTATTGAGATGAACACGTAAAACCAACAGAAACAAGTCAACACACAAACAGAACGAGTTGCACAGTTTCTATCAAAATGACAGAAACAAACAACAAAAAAAAAAAAAATCAAGCAAGAAGGATTTTGATGCTCATTGAAGAAGAGGGCTTGTTGTGGTGCAGTCGACACCTTCCGTCACCTGGGAGGCCCGGCATGAAACTCGACTAAACAACACGAAAATAAACGCTTCTTCCTCTGAGGAGGGAATCTGGACAGAGGAAGAAGCGGAAGGCGAGACGATCGACGCGACGCGTGAGAGCTTTCAGCCGCGTGAACGAAACAATTATTCCGATCCATTTCACGGGCTGCTGGGTATTTTAGACACGCAGGAGCGATTTCGCACGCAGAGTGTCCGCGCCGTCTGATCTGAGGCTTCCCGCACCGCCGCGGACGCACCGGGGCTTACAGACGATCCGCGTGGGGGCGGGAGGGAAGAGAGGCCGCCTGTAAAACACCGGGTCGAGGATTTCCGTCAGCGTATCGGCGAACCTCACTTTGCACCCTTTGTGGCTCTTTGGAAAATAAATACGACCGGGTCGATCGGAAAAGTCCGTTTCAGACAGAATCCACTGAAACAGACGCCACTACAGTACAAACTCCATCCCCGAGATCAAGAACAGGAGGTTTCTCAGCTCCATTAAACGAAGCCGAGGCTCTTTCATTTAGTGCAAAGGGCACTAATGAGATGCAGATGAATGTTACTCCATCCGGCATAATTCATCTTCAGCGGCAGAGAAACCCTCTGAGAAGTCTGGAACAACAATCATTTTTCTCCCTTGCAGCAGTACATCAATCTCAGCCCCAGAAAACAGAAGCAGCTGTGTTTTAAATAACACTTAAGTAACACTAACTACGTGCTGTAGCTTTACCTTTCACACACAAGCTCTCTGCAAGCTCACGAATGGATTATAAACACAGACAATGAAGGAAAATTGATCACGTTTGCTCTCACTCGATAGAAACGTGTGCATGTTCAAAAAAAGTGTCTGCATTTTGGCTCACAAACTCAAATCTTCAGTCAGGCAGTGGCTTTCGTTGACCATTGCCTGACTGGGATCCCGATACCTCAACGCCTCGGCAACCTGTTTTCCCGGCGTACTGGCTCTTTACATTTAGCATTAGATGGTTGACAAACCATCTGCACCATTTTTGTCTTCAGGGCAAACATGACGTCTTTGTTTGCCCCAGTGGTTCTGAGCAATGGGGTTCTGTTGGGGCTACTTGCTGATACCTTTGGTTCAGAGAGACATCCTTATTGCTACACAACTCACAGGTATCGGTAAATGTTCTTTGATCATTGACTGATCAGACACCCTTCTACCTACCAGGATGGTAGTTTATCGTTTTCGTCAACGTCATTCTGGTTTTGGTTGGATTTCTCAAGCATCTGAGATGATTTTAAGCAAGCGGTCGATTGTTTTCTGCATTCTTTATATACTTTTCTGTCTCCAGGTAAGTTTTTAATCAAAGTTTGCTCTCTTGGAACAGCCCATTTTATTCAGATGCTCTATAACCAGGATGAACAACATTTACTGTCCGACACCATTTGCTCATCACGACTGTTGGTTTTTCTGCTACTTTAGTCTCCTAGCTAATGGTTTACCTTGACAGTGGCTGGTGTGACTGGCGGTGTCGTCCTTGAACGTCACATTCAGGTTAAAATCCGTAGCGTGCGTGTGGATTAGCAGCTCTGCTTGTAAAGACAATGCAGAGCTTGTCGGACAGAGATGTGGAGCATACCGAGCACTGACAGACTAATCCTCAGAGTCATGTAGATTATTATCTGGCTCATAAACTATTTATGGCAGACTTTGTTTGAAGTCTGGCTGAGATTCCTCCGTTGAGCCAAAGAGCGGAAAAGGCACTTGACAGTAGCATTCTGTCTGGTTTACAAAAAGGTCAAATTAACTCTGAGCTCCCGGACTCTCTCACAAGCTGAACGCGTCGTTCCCTCTGACGGAGAGGACCCGACCCGCAGCGATCCATATGCAGGGCGTCTTCCCGCCGCAGACTCTCTGAACTTCGGCGGGAATCCTGCCGGAGTTCAGGGACATTTGCATTCCGCCCGTCGGCCCCAGTCAAGGTGAGCCACGGCGACGACAAAAGGCCCGAGCTTCATCTGGACATGGCGAAAGCCGCCGAATGTCCCCGCGCGCGCGGCGCCTGTGGCGGGCCGGGCTCACTGGGAGTCGTGGAACTCCGCCTCGGGGAAGAAGCTGCTTCGCAACGCAGGCGGCTCGTCGAGCGGCGCGACGAGCGTTGAGGGTGGGAACAATCGGCTTCTCTGCCTGGAGGTGAAACGCTGAGAAACTGTTGCATCTTTCAGCTCCATCCTTTACTTCTCCTTTATTTTTTTTTTGTTCAGACCTCAAAGGGTGGGGGGGGGGAGATGTCTGAGCTGGCAGGTTGTAAACACCGCGGAGCTCTGAAGGACTCGCAGATGTTCCTTCACGTCAACATGCCAACAGAAATGACAGTTCAGATAGTTTCAGTTTCTGCTGCGTGTGTTGCTCCTCGGCTCGGCAGCTGCTCTCATTACTCAAATGACACGCAGTTCCAGGACGGGGAGAGGCCGGGGTCACTCGGGCGGCGCTGTGAGCAACTTGCAATAAAGGTGAGCGTCACCGTCTCACCGCCGCTCTCGTTGCTCTGGAAACGGAGCCGCCTCCTTGGCCACGTTGGCTTCGGTTTGTGAGCAGGACGGGACACAAAGATCGGACGGTGAAAAGGTTCAGATTCTGAGTCAGAACTCAGGTTGATTTTGCAAACAAACAGAGAAAAATGAATACGAAAGAATAAATGATAAACGTAAAAATAAATTGGAAAATGAGCCGTTTCTCCCCTTTGGACGTCGACAGTAACTGAGAAGTATTCATGCCATTTAAAAGTTTTTTTTCCATTTTGTCATGTTAAAGCCTCAAACTCTGAGGATTTCATGAGACAGAACAACACAAGTATTGCTACGAAGTACAACAAATAGCATATCATTTTGGTAAATCCATTCCACACCTTTTTCATTTACATATATTGAAAGACTCGTTAGTCTGCTGCATAAAAATGGGGCATTAATTTAACCTGATTAGGACAGTACACATTCATCAACATCACCGCACGTCATGGCAGTGTGAATATGTTTCACCTTTTGTCCTAATACAAGTAAACAGTCCCAACAGAACACGCTGACGTTTGTGGTTCTAACATGACAAAATTGGGAGGACCAAGTACTTTTGGGAAGAAGTGCAACTCTGACAGCTGTTTGCCCTCCAAGAGAGCTTCATAAACAATTACCACCGCAAAAACTAAACTTATGCAATCCTAATAATAATACAAAAAGACAAAACAAAAGAAAACTGGAGTTTGATCAATTATCCATGACACATGTTAGAAAAACTTCTGCAGAGAAACGACTGCAGTGTCTTTAAAACTCCCACTCTGAGCTCCTGTGTTCCTCCCACGCAGCTATTTTCATTAACGCTGCCTGATTAGAACCGTTTTTAGAGCTCCGTGTAGGCGGACGCAGGCTGGTGCCGTCTGACATCTCGCTCGCCTCGGCACCTCTGCACCTTTAGGCCCGAGGCAGCCAGAGGAATCCACCATTGGCCCCTTTCGGTCGGTCACAGTGGGACATCTGGCTGGATTAATAATCCAGTGTCAGTGTTAGGGTTCGAGTTAAGGTTAAGGTCGGGGAGTGAAAACGCAGCGGGAACCCGTGGGGATCGATCCTGTTACTCTCACCTTTGATCAAGAAGCGTCCGGCACCCCGGGGGGGGGACCGACTTCAGACCGCTGCATTTCCGGAGGACACAGGTCGGCACGGCAACAGGTAAACACATGCAGCTAGCCCAGAAAACGCAACATCAAAGTTTTATTCTGCACCTCCAAGTCCGGCATATCTCTGAGGGAAGAGATGCGGCCTCTTTCCACAAGTTACATCACATTTTTATTCATCCTCAACCATTTCCCCCCCCCCAATCTTTTAGAAACAGAAACTTATTTAAACGTATTACTGAGAGAACATCTATTCAGATGAGAAGCAGCAGTCGATTGTACCGCGGCGGTCTGAGGGGTCTGCGTCCGGCCCCGCCTCGCCTCCCACTACGACTGACTGGAGCCGGGACTTTGCTCCATGGTGATGAAGACGAGGCACACTCCCGCGGTCAGCAGCAGGTGCATGGACTCGTACAGCAGCTTGGGCGAGAAAACGCTCCAGATGAAGAGGTGGTAGCGCAGGACCGTCACCAGGACGACGTAGGCGGCGGCCGGCACCGACCTCAGCAGGGCCAAGCAGTAGCAGCCGTGGCCCACGGCGACCGGGCTCCTGTGGGGAGAAGAGGACCAATCAGGGAGGCTGTGGTTTCTGCGTTTCGTCTCTTTATGCGTTTGGTCTCTATGATACTTTCTCTCTTTTACTCCCATTTCCTTCTTGTTTCAAAACTTCTTTCTCAACATTTCTCCTTTTCTTTTTAAGCAAATCTGAACCCAAAGCAACTTCTAATAATAAAGTTTCATACATATATCAAGTGGAGCATCACGGCAAAATATTTCAAACTGAAATTCTGGATTTGAAATTTTCTGTTTTTGTTTTTTTTGTAAATTTCTTAGCTGTTTGGCTGACATTCCCTCCGTCTGCAGGCCCTCATATGTCGTCGTATTTGATCCCGTGACTCGTGTGCTGCAAGAGACGTTTCCACTGCCGTTTGGAGAAAAGCCGTAACGGCAACAGTTGAATGAGCACATTTTTATCGATTTAGTTTTCCTGTGTGCAGCAGATTAATAATGGTTGGAGGTATTGCTCACTGCTTGATTCATTGTTGGTCAGAGTCAGTGTGGATGTGAACGTATCTGTCCTCCTCCTCCTCCTTCTCCTCCTCCTCCGAGGAGCTCGACTACCTGCCGTCTTTACTCAGGAGGCGACACGCGGCTCCTCCCCCTCAGCCGGGACGCTGCCGGCTGTGATTAGCTGCAGCCCTCTGCTAATTTACAATGGTGTTTCGGAGATGAATTTTAGGTATGAACGCACACAGAAAAACCTGGCGTGTTTGGCTTTACGTCCTCCGCTCCTAATCTCCTGGCTGCGTCTCGTCGTCTCCTCCTGCTGGTTTTAAAGTCATTAACTTCCTAATCAGAATTTGCCGGCAATCTGCATTATTGTGGGAAGATAATTGGATCAGACTCTCTCTCTCTCTCTCTCTCTCTCTCGCTCGCGTGTGTGTGTGTGAGAGAGGGAGGGAGAAATATGAGTTATGCCGTTCACTGTTAATGATCAAACAATCTTTCATGAATTAGATCGAGACGTAGAGCAGCTTAGTGCGTCTTTGCTTTCCATCAAAGTTTTTCATCCTCTGAAAGTTTGTCAGTCGGCTGCCTGGTTCTCCTCTCTATAGTTTTTGAATTTATTTTCTATTTTCTCATTATGCTCTGTCCGGCGACGAGGCGCTCAGACGTCGCTGCGTTTTCATTGACCATGTAATTGGAATTAGAAAAATATATTTACTTAATGGAAACGTGGCAATTAAACCCCCCCCCCCCCAAAATTCAAGTTTTTTGATAAAATTTTCCCCCTGGGATAAGGTGTTTTTTTTTTTTTTTTGCTGTATCAAAATTAGTTTTTTTTGGAACTGGCACTTTTTAAAAAATCAATATTGTGGAATCAATCGCTCCCTCTGAATCCTTTCATTGACGATGTTCTCCATCGGAGCCAAAGCGGCTCACCTTTACGCACATAGGTGTGTGTAATCATCTACGTGTGATTACACACACCTTGATCACTTTACAATTAATCAAACCCGTTGACTATTTTTAATCATCAGGTTTGAGTTAATCTGCTGATCCAGTTTTAGTGAGAATGAAATCTATACTCTATTTACTCTGTTTTCATGTCAAATGACCCCATAGATGCATTTCATGTTCTTGGGCTCATGGACCAATGCGTTACATCTCTATGAGACAAAAACTGAGGAAAAGTACTATTTACATTTGCGTGAGGTTTTCACATACTTTCATTTTAAATTTCTTCATTTTATGTGCGTTAGCTTATCGTCTGAGGAAAAACGCCGTCCGGTTTCATCATTTACGTTTAAACAGTAAAATATTAAAATCATGAAAAACATCGGGTTTGATGCTTCTTGGTCTAAACAACTGAATGTCGTCAGATTTCAGTGTATTTAGGTGAGTTTTGACGCTTTATAGTTTGATTTTGTCCACAGAAAATGTTTGCGGCAGCGAAAAAATGTGTATGTTTACGCACGCCTCGACGCCAAGTTAATTTTTATACCTGCCGACTTGTGCGTAAAATATGGCGCCGCACATTATTTGTGCGCACGCCGCTTTATGCATGAGGCCCCCTGGACATTTGAAACACTCCTGTTTCAAATGTGGAGCGGGGCCGGCTCCTACGGGTCCAGGCTCAGGCGGGCCGGCAGTTCGGCCTCGTCCTCATGTCTGTTCCCGTGGTTACCTGGAGGATGGGAACGGAGCGGAGGTGAAGCTACCAGCCAGTAAGTCTCGTTTCAGATGAAGGCTACATAAAGCTCCACAGCATCATAAATACATCATGGCACTGCAGAGGCAGTCACCAGCGCTGCAGACATGTGGAGCAGAGACGTTATGGAAGCCGATCAGTTTGGTGAAACCGGCGAACTGGAGAGACTGGAGCTGGACAGTGAGACCGAAACAACACTGGATTCAAACCGTGTGCTTTGTGATCAGTAATTATGATCTGAATAGGTGATTTCCCATGATGTTGAAGGTATGTCGAGCCCTTAAAACGTAAAACTGCTTGTGCTCCACATAAGACAACAATCTGATGAGATCTCCGTAACTAAACTAAGGAGTCGGTTTGACAGACAGAAGAAAATGTCCAGGTCTGTCAAAAACCTCCCAAAACCCTGTGGAGAAATGTGCTATTAAACGCCAGACTTTTTCTGACAGGCTAGAGCTTTTAACACTCATCAGTTCTGGTGCTGAACCTTCAGGTGTCTGTTAGGAAACTGAATTATTTTCTTTTAAATCTGACAGGAAGCCTTGACGTCTTTAGAAGAGAACATTTGGTTTCCTCACAGAGAAATCTTGAGGAGCTTCAGCCAGACGAGGTCCAATAAAGAGGTCAATGTCACCAGATTAACAGGCGGGACGCTCCAGAACAATATGAAGATGGCTGAATTTAAATCAAAAGGTGTTTTAACCAAATATTAGTTTAAGGAAACTTCTAAATTTCTTTCACTGACAATTTTTACTAGAAATTACAAGGGCGGTAAGAATGTTCCAATATATCGATACCAAGTTGGTATCAGTATCGGATCAATGTTAAGTATTGTCTATTATTGCCACACCCTGAGCTCAACTGGTCAATCTTTGTTGAAGGTTTCGATTCAATTTCTCCATTTCCCCCCCCCAAGTTTGAGTCCAGTTGTGTTTGTGCCAATCTGATGCTGATTGGTGAGGCACACACTCTGCACTGCTGAGTCATCATTACAGCAGGAGGTAAAATAACCTGTGGACCGACGCAGAGTAAACAACCCCTGCATCACTGTGTAGGGGGAGCAGAAGAAGAGGCTTGCAGACGCTGCACTGCCTCTCCCCTCTTTTATTGAGGAGGCTGTGGTGGAAATCGTCTCCCGTTTTTTAAGTAACTCATGGAAAAAAAAAAAAAAAAAAAAAAAAAAAAAACAAAAACCGATGCAGAGCGAGCGTCGTAAAAAAAAAAAAGGCCCATTAGCAACGGTGTATCCTCAGGAGTCTGAAGCAAACTGTCCTCACAGCACTCCGGTATTGATGGGAGTTTTTACCCCGCTGGAAGCTGAGGTGCACCTTCCCCCTCCTGCCACCCCACCACCTGGAACAGGAAGTGCTCTGCTGCTGACAGGAAGGCTGCTTTAAATCTGCACAAACAAATGGCACAGCAGCCGCTGGAGCAGGTGCGCCGCAAAAACACTAAATCTTACCAAGCGTTTTTGGCCTGGTTTCTAGTGCAGGTATGTCAGTGCACTTAAAATGTGAAATAAATAACTTACTTAAGTGACTTTTCTGCAAGGTATGAGTGTTTGCTTTAAGTCAATAATTCTGTAATTTTGACAAAAAACAAAACAAAAAAAAAGTAAAAAAACTGAAAACATTATTACATCATTAGATATTTCTAATCTAATCCGATCTCAATGCAGAGGCTGAAATTGGATATCAATTGATCAGACGTCCTGCTACGATCAATAGAGTAAAAACATGCGTGGCTTCAATGACATCATGTCAATTCCTACCTTTCCACCTCAATTGATGAGTTCAGCCATCAGTTCAGATTGGATTATTACCATCGACTCTTTTCCCAGCTGCGGTGTCAGCCCCGCCCTCCCCGGCTCGGTGAGTCCGGTTCTGCAGAACCCAAACCGCCGAGCCGCAGCTGAAAGTTTCCTCTGGTGAGTCACTCCAAAAACTCCTACTGAGTCGTGAATGTTTTATAATCTCTTTGAGCTGGTTTCAGTCTCATCTGTCGGCTCACTAAACGAGATTCATGACAAATATCTGTAGTTTACAAAACAACCTAGACGCTCTAAGAAGAGCTGGAAAGACCAACTCAACGGAAAACCGATGAATAATAGATACGGTGAGTAAAACCCACTCGCTGTGGATCTGCCACTGGCTTTTCAAGTATTTTTAACAAACAAAACTTTAATGAAAGAGTTAAATATTTCCTTTTGTCGCTGGGGTTTCTGTCAGAATATGAAGTCTTTCACAGACGAAAGCAGCGATTTTTCTAAATAATGACACGGCTGGAAGGAAACCAGCAGAGCGGCCGTTGATCCAGCGCTTCCTCCTCCCCGTCCTTTATGGTCACTCTGCTGATGCTGCAGAGCGAATCCTTAATGAACTCCGACTATTTTTTTGTTTCATTCGTCACAATACCTCTGAGTGCATAATGCAGCAGGGGCCACTGCAAGGGAGCGCCGCGTTGCGACTAATAAGGGATAATAAGGAGTGACGCTTGCTTTTTTATTTGCCCGCCGCTGTAATCCGGCGTGTAATGTTTTAAAGCTGGATTTAATGTGAAGGGAGAGGAAACACGGGAAACTTCCTGCAGTCTGGTTGTGGAGGCAGAAGCGTTCGGGGACGACTTGCGAAATGAAACCGATGGTCAGGGTTCTGATGAAACCGCAGAAAGCGATCCGACACCAGCAGATGTCAGATCTCCCAGAATCTGACCTGCACCAGAGAGGAACTGGTTCTCGTGTTTCTACGGTTTCCTTTTCCTCGAGTTACTTTCAGACATCCAACAATTTTGATGCCACAACGTTGAACTTTTACCTTCACTGAGTGATGCAGTGTGGGTTGATGAACGTCCACTCATCTTCAATGTGCCTGAGACGCTCTCTTATCCAATCGAAAGAGGTAGACCGGTGGCAGGGCAGTCCACCAGCAGCCCAGTGTTTTGTATTAAAAAATTTAGAGGCGCATGAGTCGGCATCATAAAAGCGTCCGAGACCAGTAGCGGAGGTACAAAACGGTTCACCCACACACCCGGCTCATTGAATCATCCAATAAATAAAAAAAAAACATCACTTAACCTGATGGGGGAGCAAGTGAAACCTGGTGGCCCGTCAGGCTAACGACACACAGCACAGAATATGCCTTCATGAAGCTACACTGGCCAGAATTTATGCTCAGAAATGACCCTACATGTGACAGGGGCTGAGATCCTGGTGAATCGATGAATCATCAACCACTGGAGTTGAAATTTAAAAATAGGACTGAAAAAAACCAACATATCCAGAGCAGTGGTGAAGCTAAAACTGATACATAAAGTTTAAGACTTTTTAGACACCTGGATAAACACAAGGAAGAATAAAAGGATGAAAAACTCTTAAAACAGACATATAAATGAGTAAATAGCTGGACAGAACCTGCGGGTCCAGCTTACCTGGCGCCAATAACACTGGTGCTGAAACACTTTGTTGATCAGACCAGAAGTCTGCAGCCTCTCATTTCTGCTCCTGGCATTTTAAAGACTGACTGACTCATTTCACACCCGGAGCATCTTTGTCTCTATTTTCACTTCATTTTAGTTTTGGCGTTCGGCATCAGAACAGCTGTTAGGACAGATTCAAGCCTCATCACTCAGCACTGTGCATGCGGGCCTCATGCTGCGGGAGAGCCCTGTTTATTGGCTGCCTGTACACGCACACGCATGCACACACACACACACACGCACACGCACACACACACACACACACACTTACCTAGTTACTGGCCTCTCTCCAGATGAGGTGCCATGCTGTGCAATGTTAACTTTTGTGTTATAAAAATCATGTATTTCAGAAAATCTTTGCAAGTTACTTCAAAGTAAGAATTACAATTGAGGCTATCGAGAAAATATCAAGTGTGAAGGCAGTTCAGTTCAGTGTGTTTCAACTGGAATGAATCCGTTTTGGTTTTCCTCATTCAGTCAGTAATATTTAAATAATCGCAGGTCCCACCTCCACCCATCGTCCTCCACCACCTCCACACACAACTTAGCAGCTGTGGCTTATAGTCCGTTCAGAGGAGACACCCGAGAACAAGCAGGTGCTTTTTTATTGTTTTCTCCAGCTGTGTGAAGCATGAAGTACCATTAAGTGGCATAAAGTGGCGGCACGCTGCTCTTCGGTTGGGTTAGCGAAGGCTGCCACACTTCTTATGCTCACAAACACAAACTGTAGCAGTTTGAAAATATTTCGGTAGCAAATAAAGAGCAACAACACAGAATTACAAATAAAGTGTGCAGCTGTAGCCTCTTAATTCAGGTAACAGAGAGAGAGCAAAAAAAAATCTGCTCCAGAACGGTAACGAGCGAAGATAACGAGTGAAATCTTAAATATATCTGGGATATATAAAAGACAAAGAGATGCAGTACTATTTGTCAGCACGACAAAAACTAGATAAGGTCAGGAAAAAGTTTTAGAAAATAAAACAGAGAGGGAAGTAGGTCAGCTATGCTAGCTTGACTTTGACTACTGTAACATGCAGATAAGCTCCAGAATTTGGCGTTTCGGCTCCCATTGACTGACAGACAATCAGCAGAGTGGATGTTTACGCACATAAACTTTATGTGAAAAGTTTATAAGGATTAAATTATCTTCTGAGCTGATATAACCCAGATTCAGATTGAACTTCAACTGAAATTAAGAAGAAAATACAAAGAGAGAGAAAATCTTGGTTCATTAATTTTCTGACACATATTGGAAGCAAAGTAACAGGGACTCTTAGCCTTATAGATTCACAGCAGAATAAATAACCAACCTGAATGCAACCAACTTTAATTTTCTTTTTTTAGCTGCAGACGCAGTTGCGTTTTATATAAAAAGTTGATACGTTTTCCCCTCTATCCATGAGAATCCTAGGGCTCCAGTGCCAAACACTTAAAAATCTCTGCCATGTATTGGCTTTGTAAGTGACACGTACCTTTCTCTCTCCGAGCTCAGGTAGCAGACGAGGTGACAGGCCCAGAGCAGGGGACCCGCGTAAGTGCTGAGAGCTGTTAAAAAGATGGCAGGCGCTTCGATGTAGCTTTCCAGACCAACAAAGCCCACAGAAATGTCGACGGTGCCAATGTTGTTGGAGTTGCCCTGCGGGTGCACAAAGCAAACCTTTTAGAGCCCTGATGAGAGCGCAGAAACGACTGTGTACAGACAAAAACAAGTGCACACACGATGATCTGTGGCTGGAAGCACTTAAAGAACGGGCGACTCCTTTCGCTTTTTAATTATCACTCTGAGACGCTGCCGACTTCCCGGCGAGCCGGTTGTTTTTGAGTCCCTGACCGGATCAGGACGCGCAGCTCTGAGGAACTGGGCTGGCGGTCAAACCACTCAGGACAAATTGGAAATGTTCACCTGTATATTTGCCAACAACAACAAAAAAGGGAGCAATCTTGACAAAAACATTCCAGAACTATATATAGATAGTGTAGCATAGTATATATTTTAGATATTATATATTGACCTCCTGCAAAACCCAACAGGAATGCAGCAAGTTGTTTCTGAAACAACAAAACACTCGTCTGTTCCAGCGGCCGTTGTACAGCGGTTAAAAAAGCTGACCAATGGCTTTTTTTTTACCGTTGCTAGGTGGCAGTGCAGTGCTCGTTAGTAGTAGCTTCACAATCAGAAGGTTTTTGAAACGGCTCATTTTCCAGACACCAAAAAAAACCCAACATGAAGTTATTGTCACAAAAATGACGTGGACTGTTTTTAGAGTAAACAAATGCGCAAAATGTGACTTTTGCATAATAGCTCCCCTTTACCAGGAGTTTCTTTCAGCTCAACAAATGTTCACATCTTCTTGCTCCATCTTGCTCACCTTCACAGCTCTGTTTACAACATTACAATTAAATCACAGAGACCGAGTCAAGACCAAGACCAGGTTCCAGTACAACACTGAGACGCGCTACCGTTTTATTTTGATTTCTGTTCACAATGAACGACAACCGCATTCAAGAGCCGGTTGTGCTTCTGTCGGGAACGTTCGTTTCTCCCTTTTCTTGCTCTCCAACAGACCGAACCTGTGACGACCCGAAGGCGACTCTCTGTCTGAACGCGAACGCGGCGGCGATGTGCCGGGCCGCGTCTCGCAAACTAACGATTTCATCTCCATCTGCGCGCACGTCTGTGATCGGGGAGGGAGAAACGCAAACAGCTGGCTCCGCTTTAA
Source organism: Poeciliopsis turrubarensis (assembly GCA_010277015.1). NCBI lineage: Eukaryota > Metazoa > Chordata > Actinopteri > Cyprinodontiformes > Poeciliidae > Poeciliopsis > Poeciliopsis turrubarensis. The sequence continues at coordinate 7,563,607 of VMRN01000012.1, read as the reverse complement.
ACAAACAGTAACTGTGAGTGAGCAGGTTGGAGGCTGCATATAGATGCTTCTCTTCTTGCTGTCTTGCTGGAAGTCCCACTGTTTTTGCTTTCAATGTCAATTTTTTCCTCACACACGGCAAATATTTATTGCGTTTGAAAATGTAGTCGAGCGAGATGTTTCAGAAGAGAGAGAAAAAACAAAAGCGCCTCAAATGCAGGATGTGAGCCAGCAGGGCTGGATGATGCATCTGTTTGATGGAGTCTGTACCAGAGAGGAAGGAAAAGTGGGGGAAAAAATGCAAATTTCTGCCTTTATTGCTGCTTTCCACATAATCTGGTTTTTCAGATGACAGATCCAAAGATGAAGTTTCACATTAGCTTTAACATTTTGTCATAGTGGGAGCTACAAATCTATATCTGTTTTATACTGATTTTATTACACAGAACACAAATTAAAATCCTGTTTTCTAAAGTCACCTAGACATGAAGGATGACGTTGTGGAGAGGTTAAAGTCGGGTTAGGTTGTAAAGAAATCTGCTTTTGAAAGTGGAAACCTGCAGAAACTCACTTGACCGCTTCATCTGATACACAGTGGTGGGAGAGTCGTTTCTTTTCTTCACCAGGGAGGGGGAAGACCCTCATAGCAGAGGAAGCTAAACAGCGAAATGTACAGCCACATATTGAGAATCTGCCACAAAACTTTGGCCATAATCTAACTTGTTTGGCTAGAAAGTCCAGTTTGTTTGGGAATGGACCAAAAAACGGTCCACCTAAAATCCCAGGTCCCGGTTCGGTTGAAGTGAACTCTGGAGCGGTGAGAATGCATAACGCCGACAAAGTGCTCCGCAAGCAGGAAGCAAAGCCACAGCGGAGGGCATTCTGGGTAAATCCTACCAAAACAAACAGTCCTACAACCCGGTTGTTTCTGGGAATGAAGTTACCTGGAATTTTTCCCATGATGCTCTGGCGTCTCTTAAAGCGAACGGATATCGACGAAACATTGTTAATATGTCAGAAACGCCTAAAAAAGAATTAATTTGGAATCCAGCGATCACCAATTAAGTTCTAATCTTTTGTATCATCCCAGCCTGAATTTCACACGTTGCTCATTAACGAACCCATCAGGGTCGTGTCCTCTGGAGGATTTTATTGTTTTTCCACAGCTTTATAATTACAAGCCTGGACACAGAGGTGGGAAATTGTCTGGCGATGGAGAAATCCCGAGCCCATTAAGGCCTTAATGACCCGCGAGACGACGAGGGTCATTGAACGAGTGCGAGTTCCTTTGACGATGACGAACAGCCGCGAAGCAAATACCTGCTGTGGGCTGAGCTGAAATGAAGACATCCTGTCTGCTGGGCGTCGGGAAGCATCGCCAGGAAACAAGCTTCCCCCTGCTGGACGTTCGTTCATTTGAGAACAGCGGTGCTCCTCAAACACCGTCTAGCTTTTTATTACAGGCGAGAGCTTTGCTGAACGTCTGCAGAGGCTGCCAGACCATCAAGTTAGACATCTCTGAAAGTCAGTCGAAAACACCGACCACCTGATCAACCTGTTGCATAAGGAGGCCAGGAGCCCGATGCACAGCTGCGTCAGTAGAAACTGATTCAATCTGCTACAGGCTTCCTGAGAAAACCTTCAATCGGCCGGGAGAAGAAATGAATCTGGCTGCAGCGCAACGCAGCCGGGATTCACCGGGAATGTATTTAACAGAGTTTGAATTTGTCCATATGATTGGACTGGATTATATATTTCAACTTGGAAGACAAGGAAGACATTTGTTTTACTTGGGGCGATTTAAATAAAATGTATTAAACCGGATGTTATTGAAAAGATAAAAAAAAAAAAAAAAAAAAAATCAATGGAAACTTTTAAATGTGTTTTCCAGGCACATAGTGGATTTTATAGCATAATCAAGTAACTGTGTTAACTTCAGTTGTTAAAAAATACTATATCAAACATGACTTGAAACTAATTTTACTTCCCAGTTTAATGCCTTGAAATTGGGCCACTGTCTCTTTAAGACAGTGGCCTTAAAGAGAAAACTTTAAGGCCACTTGCAGTTTTCTCTGCAGTTTTGCAGAGAAAACTGCAAAACAGCTGAAACACTGAGTTCCTTTAAATCAAGGCTAAAGCCCCTTTTATTTGAAGTTGATTTGATGAATAATAGCTGCAACATCATTAATTTGAGTCCGTCTTTCATCACTTTCCTTTAGTTGTTTTTGTTTATTTTTGTTGCCTTTTTATATTTTCATTGCTTCAAGCATTTTGAATTTCTTTCCAGAAATGCACTTTGCAGATAAACTGGCCTTGTCTCTCTAAAAAAAACAAACAAAACCCAAAAGCCTGCGCATAATGAGGTCAGCTCAATTTGAAAGCAGCTTCACTTAAACGTTAGCTCATGTTACATAGAATCAAATCATAACGACATTACATTGTTGCACTTAAAATGGATGAACAATAAAAGGCGAGTTAATCGTATTTTGTTCAGTGATCCCAACAACAAACCAAAGGCACTTTGACAGAAAAATCTTTGCCCAAGTGTATCATCATACATGTATTAAAGAGCAAGAAACTATACATTTTGAAGGTAAGAAAGTACGAGGTGATGTTCAATGTAACCTTTTAATTCATTGGAAACTAAAAGATAATTTTGGTTCAGAGCTCAGTAGAAGCAGGAAAGATTTCCACAAATGGAAGATGAAGACAGGATATAGCGAGCACTTTTGGAGCAAAGTAGAGGAGGATGGATCTGTCCTCACCCACTACAATCAATCTCTCCCTTAGAAGAAAACCTTCGCCCTAGGATTGTAAGAAAAAAAAAAAAAAAATCAGCACCTTGGATTTAAGGGAAGGAAAAAGAGACGTACTGTTCTGACCATCAGAGGAAGAGAGTTGGTTAGAAGTGGAGGACAAATTACGATGTCTATCTGATAGCTGCTAACATTTTAGTTCATTTGAACTGATGAATGAACTGTAGAGCGATGGTCTGTAAGGTCTCCCAGCTACCGAACTCAGCTGTTCCGACTTCCTCCTCCTCACCGGACAAATATGGATACATCACAATTTCTCATAGTAAGCACATTTCTAAAGAGGTTAATGATATGAAGTGTTCACCAGGTGTTGAACAAACGCCACAAACAACACCTTTACAAACACAGTCGTAAAGGGAAAGTTGTGAAAATTACAAAGGTGTTTAGCTTACCTGAAAGTAAAAGAAGGCTTGGCCAAACCAGTAGTGCATGATGGTGGTCTGGGCCGCGTCGTAGTGGAGCTTCTTCCAGATGAACTGAGCCATGAGCGTCTGGATGAGGAGTCCGCAGCACAGCACCGGCAGGTTATGGGCCCGAAACAGGAGCGAAACCAGCAGCACCAGGCCGCTGTAAATCTCCCACAACCCCCTGCTCTTCAGCTTCGCATCTGCCGTGACGATCTGGGATCTCAGCAGGTCCTTGGTGCCCGAGAAGAGGATGCCCAGGACGAAGACGTAGACGAAGCGCGCCTCCACCGTTCCCCTGGAAAGACAAGCAGACGGAGCTCGTCACGTCTGTTTCCAGCAGGAACAGGACAGCCGCATCGATTGGTCCCGACGAAACGTCTCGCTCAATTTTCGGGTGACTGGGTTAAGAGATTCAGCGATGTGAACTCTGACCCTGCTTTGGAATCACAAATATCTAGACGGGGGGAAAATGCAAAAGCACTTGGTCTGGACTTTATTACTGAACGATGAGAGAAACAAAGCTTTAGCAAAGAAATTAATCAGCGTAACATCAATAAATCACAATCAACAGATTTTGAAGCTTTTTCTTCCAAAAGTAGCACATTAAATAAACTTTAATATCAGACAAAGGTAACCCAAGTACATGATGTTTTTTTAAGTGACTTAATTTATTAAAGGAAAAGTTATCCGAATTAACAAGTTGCAAAAGCTAAATCATCATCATCATCATCATCATCATCATATTTTTAGTCCGGACACTTTAGAGTATAAAGATAAAACAAAGATAAATATCAGCTTCTTCTGTTGAATCATGAATTAATGATGATTGATCACATTTTATTTGAAAACCTGATTTTTAGGGTGCATTCACACCAGCTCTGTTCGCTCCACTTTGATCAAATTCTGGTTTGTATGTTAAGAAAGTCCAGTTTGTCCGAGAAGGGGAGCCTGGGAAATGAAATTCTCATGTGGTCCAAAAAGGAAAACCTCGACTTCGGTTCAAGAAAACGCTGGTGCCGACTGAATGCAGTGTGGACCAGAGGTCGCTCCAAACGTTGGAAGCCGACTATAGCGCATGGCGTTCTGGGTAATTACATCAAAACGAAACATGTCTATAGCTGGCAAGACAAAATGTTTCATTGTCTTTTGCCAACAACAAACAAAAGATCCTACAACCACTGAAATCTGGCATTACTCCATTTTTGCTTACATTTTACGACAAAGAAAGTGGCGCTCATGTCTTCTTCTGCTGTATTTGTGTCGTCTTTTTCAGCGCCGCCACAGGCGAGCAGAGGAACAGCGTTTTAAATTAGCTTGGTTCGTTTGACACAATGCAGCGTGAAAGCGAGCCACACCGGCTCATACTTGAGTTCATACTTGAGTACTGACAGAATCAAGAAATCACTTCCGTGTAACCTGTCTGACATCATGAAACAGACCAATATCTAAACAAATGGAGAAAAACAAAATATGAATCTATGACTATCTTTGCCCCGCTGTGGACTGTAGTCCGATGCATCAGTGATGTGCTTTGTGCAGAATCCTCTGCAATATCTGTTCTGCAAAGATCACAACTTTAATTAAATTCATCTTCCTCCCTCTTGTTTAACAGGACTGCTCATATTTCTGTGACTCATAACCTTTGCTTCATTGGGTATGCAGTGTGTCAATGTAACATTAATAATTAAAGCCAGGAGACTGGAAGACGGAGCGAACCGCCGCAGGAAACAGACTGTCTCCCACCCATCACATTGTCGGTTTCTCAATACGTTTTGAGGAACAGGGCATTGAGATGCTCTGAGTGCATTTTGAGGTAAGGTGACATTTCATCAACTGTATTTTTCTTTTTCTTTTTTTTTTTTTATTTGAACGTCGTGCCACGAGCTCATAAGACGCACGCGTGACGGCGTGTTAAATTAAAATTTGCTTTGAGATCAGGTAGATTTAAGGGTTTCGTGGCGGGGAAAAGTCTGAACCTTTCAGAGTAAGGCCTCGGAAAGTGGAAGCTCGACGTATCAAAGACGGCTCGTTTCTGTTTGACGCCGTTCGTTTGTTTGCCAGCTGCATCCAAAACTCCAGGATTTTTACATTCCTCCCCATCAGCTCCTGTGTGCTCCGAGAATGACTTCCCCCTTTCTCCTCCACGTCCTTCTCTCTTCATGCAGGCGCCTCTGTGCCAGATCAATCTTCCTCCCTGGGACTTCTCTTTATCCCAGGCCTGGCTATCAGTTCTTTATTTCAGATGTTGTACTTCTGCATCTCTCTCTGCTTCAGGGTATTTTTTTCCTCTGCTCTCGTCTCCCTCTACCTTGTGAATTTCACTGTCTTTGCCTCCTTTTCTGGTGTGTGTGTTTTTCTTCCTGCGAACGATAAATTCCGTTCAAGCAAACGTTTTGTCATTGAGACAAAATCCAAAAATATTAAGGCTTCACATAAATGGAAAATGCTCACAGGAATTTCTCTCTGAATTAGATTGTGGAAGAAATTAGGCATAATGTAATGGTCGCTCACATAACATTATGCCTAATGCGAAGTGAATAACTCTCGTTATCTTTTTAATTATTTTTCCCTCACAGTTCATGAGTAAAAGCAGGAAAACTCAGGAAGGCACAAGGATTTAAGTGAGTTTGACACGGGATAAACCGTTACGGGTTGACAGCTGGGTCAGAACGTCTCCAAACTGAAACCGTTTCTGGTCTGACATGGTCAGAATCTATTGGGTCTGATTTTTTTTAAACGAGCGAGTGTAGCTCAAATTGCTGAGGAAGTCCATGCTGATTCCGAGAGAAGAGAACAATTTGACAATCTTTGGTGTCATTTAGTGACGAGTAGAAAAAAACCCAAAAACTTACACAATTCCTCACTGTGTCTGGTGTTCGCTCTTAAAAATAAGTATCCATGTCTCCTAAGGAAACGGACGAGTTGAAGAGAAATATCAACATCACAGGGTTTTCTCCAGAAAACCTGCTGAGCCCGGCGGAAGGGGCGCCAGGGCGATCCACTAGCCGCGCACCGTGTTTTATGTACTTGCTGCGCGCCCAGTAAACTATAAACCTAGCTTAATCCATCTTTACTAACACTGTCTATCAAAAAATTTAAAAAATAAACAAACGACGTTCAGCCTGGTGGAGAGGTAATTAAAGCCTGGCAACCCGTCAGGCTTACGACACACTGGGGGAAACCTGGACATTAATGTCTACTTTCTGCATAAAACACAAACTTCGGACCAATCGCACAACCCATCCAACAAAGCCCTGTGTGAAATACTTCGACCCGGGCCTTGCTGTTACTGCTTAAGGGCCTCGTTATTATAAGTGATGACCGCTTTATCTTGTTTTCAGTGCTGTCACTGTTTCTCAAGGCCCACAATAAGTTTCCTATTAATATTGTCTTCTGGAGATCATAACTGAACTTGTTTTCAAGTGATGACAATTTGTCATTTCATTACTTTGTTACCTTGTTTTGCTGCTCTGAATATTTAACTTATTAGATGAAAAAATGAAAACGTCATTCGTCAAGATTTCATTCTGACGTTCTGTTTTTTTTTTTTTAAATCCCAGCAGGGATTTTTAAAGGTTTTGTTTTTCCACAAAAATCATTCCTTTAACTCAAAACAGCCGTTTCACTGATGAGTGAAAGAAAATTGACATAAACACGTAATAATCAACAGGCATGTATTAGAAAGGAGTATTTGATCAGAATTTGTCATATTTAACCATCAAAGAAAATGTGGGAAACAAGACGGAAACCGGTGGTCTGTCAGTCAAACTTCTCTCACGGCAGAGCAACAGAGGACAACGGCTGATTTTCAGATTGGGTTTTAATGAGGGTCTCAAGGTAAAGGGGTTGGATGCAAACGCAAGTGGTTGTAAAGTAACTAAATGCAGAAAAGGCTAAGAGATACGAGAAGTTTTCAAGGTACCATAGCTAGTTATTACAGCCAGTTTTCAGACATTTTTCTTTATTTTACCCAGCTTAAATTTACTTCCCTCTTTTCCTGGTTTCAAATTTCTGGACCGTACAGATGCAGCGAAGAGGAGCTGGATGTTGATCAACAAGTTTCAAAGGACACATCTAGTGGTATACAACTCATGACTCCAGTTTGTGCCGGCTGCTCTTTAACTAAACTGCTGACTACAGAAATCTTTCCCGACTATCAATTATTTATATAGAGAAAAAGCCTTAAACTGAAGCTTTAACGGACAAGTGCTTCCCATAATGAAGGCAATAACATTTAGTCTAATTTCTTCTGGGAGAAACGCTTATCCAGAGAGACTTGAATGAAAAAGTGTCAACCCAACCCCCCCCCCCCCCCCCCCCCCGACACGCACTCCTTACATGAAAACTGCTCTTTAATGAAGTCGTATGAATATTTGCTCAAAAGATTGTGGGATGAGTACACTCGCTGTTAACGGAACAACACGAGAAACAAAGGGCTGGAAGAAGAGTGACAAAGATAAATTGCTTCATCCTGTTTCATTATAGATGAAGGGAAAAGTGGGAGTATTAGGAGGTAATGAGGTTAAGAAAGCCACTGAATCTTTAAGCACTTACAGCCTGGAGGAAGTCAGATCTAATTGTATTCTGAGAAAATATGTGGAGATGAACGCAGCAATTAGGGGGAGAGTGCTTCACCTGTAAACCTTTTCCACAGCAGACATTGTGACGGCCGAACAACAAGACGAGCGCAGGTGGAATTAGAGACACTAATGGCTTTGGTTCGGTCCGGATTGAGAGTGTGGAGTTTCCTCAACTCCAGTGATGATGCCTCTGGAAATACTTTCAGAGCAAAAGCATATCGCACTAAGATGACCTGAGCAAATACGATGAGTGAAAGAGTCATTCTCTTCTAAACTTAATAACTGGTTGTGCCGCCGTTGGCTACAACGACCACCATCAAGTGTTTGTGATAACAGTCGATGCGTTTCCATAAAATTGTGCAAATTGGAGTTACGAAAATGGATTCTCTTCACCAAAACACGGCAATTTTGAAAAAACTCAGGATTTGTGGTCCCCGTGAATGTTAGCGAATAGCAAAAATCCGTGAATAACTGAGATTCCCGTCTGCAAACATAGCCGGCGAACTTTATTAAGTCAAACAGCAAGCATATCTGAACACACGTTAACATATGTGTGGAATACGTGAATTTGCAAACAGGCGGTGGGCCCGTTGTATGTGGTAGGCGAAACTAAACGTACATCTTCCAAAAAGTTCCATCTTTGTATCTGTCGCACACAAAATATCTTCCTGAAAGACTTGGCGACCATTAAGGTTTTTTGGGGGGAAATCATCGTCCTTTATGTACTTTTTTGGTCAGCAGCAGTTTGGCCTCAGACTTTCTCATTCACTCCAGTTTCACCCAATCATTTTCTTATCAATGAATCACGAAACATCGTTTGAAAACTTCAACTGAATTTGGTCAAGTAATCTTTGTCTCCCATTAGAATTTCAATGCTGAACAAAAACACTTAAAAATGGCAAACAAGTAAAGAAATGTGCAGAGGGGGGAAACATTTTTCTTCACAGCACTGAAACACCAGGAGTGAACTCAACTCCAATGCTGTTATCTCTGAAAATGCTCTCAACGTCTCCTCTGAAGCTATTTAGACACTTAGAAAATGATCGACTCTCACAGCGGGATTTCTTTTTTTTATTTTTATAAATCCAGCTTGGGGCAAAAAACACGGTAAAAATGGGATTTCTACTGCAGTTGTCAAAACTCACAGAGGTACTACAGGGTAATAACTGACCCTGAAGGTACTGAGCAAGTATTAGACATGTATTATTAATCAGTGTCTTATGCAAACCTGCACCTAGTGAGGAAGGAAGCAGAGTAATGTGCTCCATCCTGCACTGTTCTTTATTCAAAACTCCTCACACAATATTGCTCCGATTGCATTCATTATTATTTTATGCAAAGGAAAAAAAAAAGCAGTCCAGGCTCTGTGCTGGATTGTGCGGTGATGGATGTGCGCCGGTGCCATTTATATGATAACTAGCGCATAGAGAGAAAATCACATACTAATCTATCTGACCTACAGCGCTTGTCTCTGATTACCAGCTGTCATTGTTGCCGCCGTCATACCATCTTCATATAAAAACCGATGTGGACACGATGTGACATTTGCATATAAAAATTTGTGCCATTCCGGAGCTGGGATGTTGATGAAGAGCATCAATGTAGATTAGCCCGGAGCGATACACGTGTTCCCCAACACTTAGGGATTGCCAAACTCTGGAAGCTGAAAGGCATCTTGTTTGGGCTTGGCATTTTCCAAGCTAAATGTACAAGCTGTCCTCCTTCTCAAAGCAATTAAAGCTAATTGCTGTTTACAAAATTTCTCAAACTACAAGCCCTTAAAAAATGACAGCAAAAGTTTTCTTTCGACTGGATCTCCCCGTCGCGTGTCGGTTTATCTGAGGTGAAATGGGTCGAGTTTTCGCTTGTAAAGAAAGCAGGATGTATAATTTAGTGTAGGGCCGTAACGATTCATTGAATGATTTGTGCACCTTGAGTATTAAAAATCCTCCAGGCAAATTATCTGCCTCGAACCTTAGATAAGTTATGTTTTACTATTTACTATTTAGATAGGACTATTTGTTGCAGATAAACACTAAGCGCGACTAGCGTAAAATAGGGTGGATCTGTTTTCCCAGTTCCCAGACAGAACGTTCCGTCACGTTCTGTCTGTAGTTTCCGGCGGGATTTTATTGCTTGATGAAAATGTCTGAGTTTTCACTGTTTTTCTAGGAACCAGTAGGGAACGTTAAACTGACTGAAATAGCACTGCGTTTCTCCAGGGGCTGCTTCCTGGCAAGGTGCTATAGTTAGCTAAAACTGTACAAAATAATGACAACTGAAATTGAGAATACATTTTTGTTAACGGAAATATAAACGGTAACTAATGGGAAAATAATTGTTCACAACAGCCTTAATCTGGTGTGTAAAGAAGAGCAAAGGAGAACGCAAAGCAACAGAAAACTGTGGCGAGACGGATGCAAGTTAAAAACAGAACGACGCAGAAAGAAAATCAAAAGACTTGAGACTGTGGCAGAAGTTTCACTGTCCGGTCAGTAGAAATGTGGTCCATCACATAAAATCCCAGTAGAAAACACAGAGGCTTCCATTTGTTACATAAGGACAAAAAAAAAAAAACCCTGAAAAGGTTCAGGGGGAGTGAATATTTTTGCGCAGCACTGTCAGAAAGACAAATGTTGTCTGACTTGCGCTTTGCTTCCAAAGTGCATTTTAAGAGTCCAGATACTGCAACGAACAGGAAGTCGTTGCTCCAACCTATTGGCAGAGATATCTTTCTTTCTGCTATTTTCAGGACAACGAAAAGCTAGGTATAAGGTATTTGGTATTCTGTCAGAGCACCGACAATAAGGAGGCTGACGATGTTTGAGAGTTATGTCCGGGTTCGTCTTTCTAACAAAATAACAGTTAGCAAAAAGATTTCATCAAGGGAACATTTTGTCACTGCCGAACTCGAGTCCTTTGTAGGAACTGCCGCAATCAAATTCATCCAGCATGATAGAGCATTAAACATTCATTAAAGCAGATAGAGTAATAACTGCTGCCTAGATGTATCATTAATCACCAGATCACACTTTATCTTGTTAGGGGACTCTACATAGACAAGGACTCGAAAAACAGAATCATTTCCATCCCTTGGACAGGGAGGAAAAAAGAAATTTCATTTATGATCAGAATTTCAAATCAGATTTAAGCTTCTCACTGTAGGAGATGCAGCCGTTCAGAACGGGTTATTTATACCGACGCTGGCAACAGTTTGGGCTTGATTTTCTGTTTTGGGCTGAGTTTTTCTGCTGGGTTGGAAGTGGGCGACGGCAAGCTGTGAAAGTGTGAAATCGCAGGAATCAGATGTAGTCATTGATGGATTTTTACAAAAACAAAAAGTATGTTTTTTTTTTTGAGTGCACTTTTTTTTGTGTCTTGCTGTGACGTCTCATTCTTTGAAGTTGTCAACATGCCGAACCTGAGAATGTCTGCAGGATCAAGGGAACGGCTAAGTCAAGACCACCTATATTTGAAGACTGTTGCAGTGAATGCTAACCGAGCTAAACGACGTGGAAATAAAAAATATCAAATGATTTGACTATAAGCTCTGTTGGGAACTTCAGACCAAGTCTAACACAAAGATCCAAGATTTCTAAATTACTTTTTTGCATTTTCTTTGTTAAATAACCAATTGTAAAAAAGGTGACAGACAAAGTAATAGTGTTTCGTTTTTCCATTTTTAGGAATTTGGAGTTGAATTGTCTGGTTGAAAATAGTAAAAAAGACAGTTCAAAAAGAGGATTTCCAAGTTTATTAGGCAATAAAATCACAGTAGAAGTAGATGGATATAAAAGTTGAAGTAATGTATCTGAACCAGGGGTCGGCATTTATTTCTCCCCAAAAGACCCACATAAGCAAATGTCTTTAATCTTGTGCTGAGGACTGAACTAAGCAGAATGCAAATTCCAACAAATATGCATTTACCAAAATTTTCTTTGTTTTATTTAGTTTTCACTTGCAACAGCAGATAAAACAATGTCTCCTTATATGTACATTCTTATGCAAATTCAATAAATTCAAGCTATTATTGAAAATAGTCCTGACTGCATTTCCCTCCAGCTGAGCGCAGCAGTTCAGCTGTAAATAAATACCCAGCACCAAAACTCAACATTCTGGATCAATCGTTCTTCTCTTAGCCTCAGCTGAGGTTTACATGCTTAAATTTCACTTCTCATTGCATTTAGTTACTTAAAAAATAAATTAAAATTCTTCTCATAAATATATGGAGATAAATGGTAAATGACACACAGCTCTACATTTTGGTTTGTTTATGAAAGTCAGGGAGCCCATATGACAAACAAATGTAAATGTAGTCAAAACTAAATTATCTAGCAGATTTAATTATGTTTATCTCTTTAATTAATAAAAATGCTGGTCTAAAAACAAAAAACAAAGATTAGGAATAGTGCTTAGATACAAGCCGGTTTGTTTATAGGTGTCAAATGGAAATAGAAAGAGACCAAATGGCCGATTGTTTCAGGTGTGGGTTTGCAATGGAGAAGGGCTGAGCAAGTTTGTTGTTGTTGTTGCTTTACAGAAGCAGTTTCCTGCAACTTACAATTTATTCATAGACATGTAGTGAGACAAAAAAAGAAGAAAAAAAAAGAGGTTCAAGAGGACGTTTTTGGCAACTGCAGACATTAAACGCAAGGAGATTAATCACCCTCGTCTGATCAGCTTAATGCTTTCTTTTATCTTAATAGTAACAGAGGACGGAAAATAGAAGCTTGTCGTCGAGTTGCCTGGATTTCCGGTTACCTTGGTAACAAGCACGGCGCTCCAGCAGGCGAATAAGAAAAAGGTAAGGCCATGTCCAATCCCCTTAACATGTTTGGCATATCCCCTTCATCAATCACCCGCATCAGGCTGGCACTTACTGTAAATCAGCCAGAGCACGAAATTCAGCGTCACAGACAGACAGACAGACAGACAGACAGACAGACAGCCAGCCCCCCCTCGCCGCATCGCCCTCCTCCTACTTGGGACAAAGCCGAACACGTCCAAGTGACAACTGGGACTTTAAAACAACGGCTGCAGAAAAACATCTAATGAGCCCTTCGAGCCACTTGGTGGATACCTGCGAAGCCTCGGTGGCGAGCGGCGCTGTCACTCCTTCCCTTTAGCCTCATGTTAGATTTATAAAGGAGGACGACCTCCTTTTCCGAGGCTGTAACCTGGTTACAGCACACTCAGCAATCACAGATAACAACGCCGAGAGTAAACGGAGGATGATCCTTTGTTAAAAGGTTTTCACTGAGGTTGCTGGTGACGCCGAATCGTCTTTGAAACGTGACTCTAAAGTGGTTCACCGCTTGGGTAATAACACTGAATCCTTTGAGTGCGCGCGCGTGTGTGTGTGTGTCAGTACGTGTGTCTGTGAGAGTTCACAGGTGTTTTGAGACAAGTTTGAATACATTTCCATTTTTAAGCGGGATCTGTATGCATGCATATTTTTAAATTGGGGGAGCAGCACCACCGGTCGCTCTCTGGATCAAGCGGGCCGAGGTAAAATGGGTCATGTTTCTTTGTGCAGGTGTCAGCCGCCTAAATGCAGGAACACAAACGCGGACTGCGGAGGCTTGTTGTGGTCTTTATACGTGGAAACAAATGCACCAGAAATTGGTTCTGATGTACAGAGGTTCTGGCAGCTCCTGCTGCTTTGATGTGGAGCGACGTCCTGCTGGAACATTTGTTCACAAAAAACACGTTTTGTGACCTTGGACGTGTGTTTCTGTTCTTTTCTGCTGCAGTTATCGTCAGTGTTTAAAGGGGGCAGCATTATGTAAAATTCCCTTTTTTGAGCGTTACATTATGTTATAACAATATAAGCTAGTTTAATATTAACTCGGGGGGGCCTACAAAAAAAAAATGGCAAAAAAAAAAAAAGTAAATGGTCTGTATTTATATCACATCCAAAGCTCTTTCCACTACAATTCATTCAGTCATTCACTCTCTAATGATGATGAGCTATTTTGTAGCCCAGGATTACACAAACAGAACTGAATGAGTAAAACGGTTTCTAACTACCACAATATTAAAGCCACAGTATATGTTTTTTTTTTTTAACATATTTATTAAAACTGTCTCATGACAGTGGAGCATGAGACATGTAATCTGCTCCACTTAAGATACCATAGCAATTTAAAAAAAAAAAAAAAAACAAAGCTCAGCTCCTGGTGAAAAACAACCAATCAGAGCCAGGGGGAGGGTCTTAGCGCTATCAATCATGCTCATGAACATGTTGCTAAATGTGGTAATAACTGAGAAACAACTTACGTTACAGAAAAATTGTTCATCTGCCATCATTTGTGGGTATGGTAACTAACTTTAGCGTTCTGCTGTTTGACAGAATGACTGACAGCGCTAATACCCTCCTCCTGGCTCTGATTGGTTGTTTCTGACCATGTGACGTACTACTGCAGTTAGTACTGGGAGAAAACAGAGGAGCTCAATTTTTAATCACAGATTCTGTGTCTTAAACAACAAAGTGAGAAAGGAAAAATGTTCTCTAAAAGTTACATGCTCTCGCTTTAATGATCATGCGCTCGTTTGAGCTGCTTTATCACACAACAGGCGCTGAACTTTGTGGTTGTGGCGTGGCAGAATGTGGAAATGCTCCAGAGGCTACGAATACTTCTGCATGGATTATTTGATTATAAGCACGAGAACAAAAGAAAAGGCAAATCAGTCAGTGTCATCATACTGCCTCTTGTAGCCTTTTCAAAATGAGTAGCACTTCCTGTTCTAAAATCCATTTGCTGTTTAGAAAGATGCAACAAAGCAAAAAGGCAGCTGGCACGGAAAGAAAGAGAGAGAGAGAGGACGAAGTCAGGGAGGTGTCAGGTAGATTTGAAAAAGGAGAAATCCACAAAAAAAAACAGTCATGCAAAGTTTCTTCCCACACATCCACTTTACACAACGACAGAAAAAAAGTGTTGCGAAAACCATGTTTCCTTTCATTAAACCTGAGACAAACCCCCCTGCTGTATCGACATCTAACCACATTTTCAAGGAGAGACAGACGTCGACTCGCTCTTTTTGACCGACACGCTACAGTTGATTTCAAACGGTTCGGTTTTTCTGGCACTGACCTGGCTTTAAAGCAAAGTCCATAAATTTTAATGGAGGTGAGGTCAGGGCTGTCTAAAAGCTCGATATCATCCTTCTTTATCCGTCCCAAAGCCCGTTTGTGCGTGTGTGTTAGGGATCGCCGTTCTGTTGAAACATCCAGTTTTTTTTCATTCGAAGCACAAATCCAGAACGGAGCAAATCTGGCCTGAAGCTCAAGCGCCTGATTCAGGTGGAATGATTGTTTATTTATTTTTTCCTTTCTTTTTCGCCCCATCTCTAGGTGACATATTCCCATGCAAATAAAATTAGTCAATCAAAGCTTAAACTGAGAAGCATTAGCGACAGCAAAGGTTGTTTCTTGTCTATTAATCAGATTTTTCCATCTTAATTTGAACAGAACAGATTCAGGATGCACCGACTGCATTTTTCTGGCCGATCTCTGATCTTTAAAGGACCGATTGCGATCTGCTCAGGACTTATTGTTTTAAGTCAATAATTCCATGATGTTGATTTTGAAATGGACCAGTTCCAATGGTAGATAATTTTACTAACAAGACATTTTCCCATGTTACAAGTGAAATAACACTTATTTAGTTCTAACACTAGAAATTTTATCTCAATATTCTGTTAGTACTGAGATAAAAAAAAAAAAGACCTTCCTGAAAAGTTATTTGTGAGTTAGTTTTTTTCTTATTTCAAGGGTACTTATGTATTTATACTAGAAACTAGACAGAATATTTGGAAAGATTTTGTGTTTATTACACCAGAAGCTTTTAAAAATCATGTGGCTGAGATGCAACTAGTAAGAGTTTTCAACAGATATTCGTTACGGTGGATGTATATTTTTGGAACTATGATTGAAACTTGTACATCAAGTTTTTTTTTATCATCTATGGAAGTTATTTGCTCCATATTGGAGACAACAGTTTAAATGCATCATAGATGCTGGAAATAAATAGATCTATTTAAACTTCCCACCAGAACCATAGAACTGATACCTGCTCTATGGTGCAGCTGAGTCCAGAGACGCCGCGATGCGATATGAATATCTGTATCGGTGCAGATATGATGTAGAGCGTGACGATGTGCAAGATTCATAAGGACATTTATATTCAGTCTAATTCTTGTTTTGTGCTCTGATGTCATGTTTGGTAATTAATTTTAAATTTCTGAACCACTTGAAGAGAAGGTTTGTGGAAGTTTATTTCTCCTTGTTTGGCCAAGGTAGTCAACCTATTGTTGATCAGTTTCAGTGTCTTTATTATTTATTTTACATGTGCTGTTGTACTCCTAGTTGGGTTGACTTAAGGAATTAAAACTGTGTTGTTTTTCCAAGTTTATCCAAGCTTGTGAAGGCATTAGTGTACTGGTGAAGAGTTAGCAAATACATTTATAATGGAGTACATTTAAAAAAAAAGAAACGTTTCAAGTTAATTCTACCAAGTCTTTCGTTACTGGATCGGTATCGGGTGGTGCTAAACCTCAGATATTGATATCGATATCAGATATCGATATCCGGTATTAGACGTGAACAACATGTATCGGTGCATCCGCAGCCGAGCCTAACATGTTGCCGTAGGACGGTGTTTCACAAAAAGATGGCCGCTGCTCTTCAACCCACCTGTACTGTTGCTCCAGCGATGAACTGCTCATTGCATTCTTAGAAACGTGAAGACTTGACGCTTGTCTAAATCTACAATAAAACCTGTGAAGAGCGGCGCTGTAATAATCAGCGTCTCGAGTTCAACATAAAAAGCTCAATATCTGGCTCAGACCATGTCAATCATCAGCAGCAGCCGCAGACTCCGCGTGGCTTTGTCAGCTGTCGGTGAACAGGTGAGAGGTTGAGCTGTTAATTAGCTGAGCAGGTTGAAGAGACTGTCGAGGAGAGCGAAATAAAAAAAAAAAAAAAAAAAAAAAAAAGAGGGTAGAAAGGGCCAGGTACTGGAGGGAGATGAAGAAAGGTCATAAAAAGTAGACAGGAAAGCCGCGCGCAACCCTGAACGCTCATTATTTTTCTGACGGGGTTCAGCAGAAGATAACTCTGAGCCTAACCAGCGTCGGAGGAGTGAAATATAGCACTTAGCAACCGGGCTCACTATGCTAGGAACATCTAGTAAACATTGAGGATATTATGTAAATACGGCACAGGTGTATACATGAATTTAGATATAGCTCTCATTAGCATAAGCCACGAGTCAGGATGAGAGTTCAAGCGCACAGAAACTCTCCTGAAAGCACTGGACACTGAAGGGCTGGCACAAGATGAATTGTTTTATCATCTAGTGGGGAGAAATTAGCATGATTATGCACCTAGTATGCTTGATTATTGCTCGGGCATGTAGGAGGGACGGCTCTTTTTGCTCTTATGTGCCAGAGGGTGTTTGCAGGATCAAAAAAAAAAAAAGAAAGAAAAAAAAAAAGCTAACTCCATGCAGGATTTCTTTTTTTAATAAGAGAAGCGAGCAGCGGGCCCTTTAAAGAGCTGAGTTAAGAAATTTAGGGAGTGTAATTCATGCTAACAAATTTGAATATGAACAATTAGAGCTGCTGTTCGTCTTGAAGATCAATCTGTACAGGAACAAGTTAAAGGTGGGACTTTTGGAGGAGGGATGCCTGCTATGTTAGCATTAACACTGATATTTGCTGAGAATATTATTTTTTCGTTTCATATCGGTATTGACTAACCCACTACTTATTTCCATCTTGTTGCTGTTTCCAGAGGCGAAGGGGAGAGGGTTGGTCATGCAGTATTTGTTTGGTCATGTGACAGTGATGCAAAATTCGATTGTGGATTGTACTGTCGGGACATCGACACTGGGCCTCTGTCTCTTTAAGAAGCTCCTGCTCTTCCTGAAACTCCGCCTTCAGGAAGTCATGGCTTCTCTATTAACCCTCTGGCGTTTTTACCAGCGATGCTCTGAGAAGTAGATGGCATAATGAGATGTGCAGTTCTACCAGGTGTTTGCTAACTGCTGCTGGCTAGTCTGAAGGAGCTGAGTGGAGGAGTGGCAATCGAGGGCTGTTCTGTTCATCAAATGTTAGATTGCACTAGTTAGTTAGAATATCAAGCACCTTTTAAACCTTTAAAACACCTCACTGAAATTCAAGCACTTTCAAGGATTTCAGGCAGTCGTCTGCTGACTCAAACTCCAGTCTATGGAGGGATGCAGGGCTTTTCATCCATTATCGGAAACGCACAAACGCGTGGAATAAATCGCTGCGTGTGTAATCTATCTCCATGAAATACGAGATCATCTCTGCTATGCTCACTACTCTAAGCAGCTCACTGTTCTGTGTAGGAAAAATTAAACTTCAAATCCATCAATTACACCAATCAGGAGGGAGAGAGAAAAAAGTGGGGCTGTGGCTTTGATACAAAGATGTGTGGGAAGAAGAAGAAGGAAAAGAAGAAGAAGAAGCTGTCGATAGTAAGGCTGGCTGCCATTTTAAATCAACAGTCACCGTCGCTCCGGTGTGTGTAATCAGTTTAATTTAAAACACCGTCAAATTTTTATTTTATGACTGGAAGAGACCCGAGATCAGCAGGATTTACTGTACATAAAAAAAAAAAAAAAAAAACAAGCAACAAAAACACACAAGTGTTGAGTAGTTCATCATCTCAGTTAAAGATCTGGTCTCAGTGTTGGTCCCAGACGACGCACATTATAGCCTGCAAAACGCATCAGCATCACGGCGCATAAAGGTGATTCTCTTTAAATCAGCTTCCTGTCACTGGAGGGGAGGGCGGGAAAAAGTTGCACGTTGTTGCAAAGGAATGAAATCAAATTCCTGCGGGCCAGAAAGAAGAAGAAGAAGAAGAAGAAGAAGGGAAAAGAAAAAAAAAACAACTTACTTGGACGCAGCTCGGCCGGAGCGTTGCCAGGGAAACAGGACATTGCCGACAGCTGCCCGGTAGCTGTAGACGCCCAGGAGTCCGAGCGCCAGGGCGACCTTGGAGACGAGCGAGCAGCGTCTCTGAACCAGGAAGTAGATGAGGAGCAAGCAGAGCGCGGACAGCAGGGACAGGACTGTCTTGTGTTCTGAGCTGACAAACAAGATAAAAAAAAAAAAGAGACATAAATAACATGTTTTATATAAAAGAAAAGCTTTCAAAGTTTCCAAGCGGAAGTTCATTCATATTTTATATTGGCCGACAGACTTTAGTCATTTCTTTACGCAACCTCGAGACAGGATCCTGTCGATTCTAGTTTTCAGCGATCAAAGCAGAAGCGCTGGATGACTGGATGGATGCCGAGCATTTATGAGATGAAACGCTGTCAGTCACATCCGGCAGCAGCATCAGTCGAAACCTTCAGATCACCCGTTTTAAGCTGTTTAGCGGATTTAGGAGCACGCCCGTAAGAAATTGCGCCACGCCACTTCGAGCACGAGGCTAGAAATAATAAGACCTCAAAGGACGCATCAAAGCCGAGCGGGAGTCGCGTGCGTTCGCCGCCCGGTGGAAAGTTGGGATGTTTTTTTTTTCTTTTTTTTTTCTTTTTAATTCCCCTCCCTCGACTACCTGGATCTCATTATCCAAGCGAGACGGTAGAGCAGGTAGGAGAAAAAGAGGGCAACGTCGGACCGAGAAAAGGTCAGAGTCCGCATCTCTATTCCACAACGCGATGCGTGTTCAAGAACAAACTATGTTGTCGGAATATTAACTGAGCGGTCACAGTTTCAGCTTTCTACAGTCGCAGACGGCTATCTCAAAATACTAAGTGGAGGGGAGGGGAAAAAAAAAAACACAACTCATGTGAAGAGAGCGGCTTCAGTGTCAGCAGAAAGCAGACGTAGGTCCCTGTTCACATTTACATTTGCAAACGTCTGGCGAGATGAGTTGTTACAGCATTAGCTTCCTGTGTGTTCGCACTACAGCAGCCACAGTGTCTGACAACCTTTTATCTCCCGGTGATGAAAATCCTCCCCT
Source organism: Poeciliopsis turrubarensis (assembly GCA_010277015.1). Taxonomy (NCBI): domain Eukaryota; kingdom Metazoa; phylum Chordata; class Actinopteri; order Cyprinodontiformes; family Poeciliidae; genus Poeciliopsis; species Poeciliopsis turrubarensis. The sequence goes on along the minus strand of VMRN01000012.1, from coordinate 7,543,818 downwards.
GGAGGACAGAAAATGACTGGTTGCACTGATATGTTATGACTGGGTGTAGGTGGAGCAGCAGAAATTGCAACCTCGTGTGCGTTTGTTTTCTTTTAATTCCAGAGAGCCGCCGCTGAATTTCTGGCCTTAAATATTAAATCGCGTCTTATTTATGTTGTGCCTCGACTGGTTTCTGACTCTGAGAGCTGTGCTGGGAGGGTTTGGTTCCCACACGTCCACACAATACACAAAGACTGTAATATGATGTATGTTATGAGGCGAACACTTAGATCGCAGCTCTAGCGAAAGCTCAGCACTCATTTAAATGTTTGGGTTAAACTGCTAAGCTTTTGCTATTTTCTAAAAAGAAAGTGTGAAAAGCCCCAAATAAGTGTTTGCACACATGTATAGATGAAGCCGATGACTTTTAGGGAGAAGAAAATCAGATTTTTACTGTCACCGTTTCTTGACAATGTGTGGAAAAAATAGAGATGCTCTGACTGCTCCTGTCGGTCCTATTGTCATCTCAGTGAATCTGCAGCTCTCAAAAACTAGCTTACAAAGTTTAAGACTTTTTAAGACCTTTTTAATGGCAGAAAGCAACACAAACAACAGATTTCTGGGGTCTGCTCTCGACAGCTAAAGGCCAAACTCTTTCTTAAACAAGATATGTTGTTTATGACAATCACTATTATAAATCACTATTTTTTTTTATTTTGTTATGACTCTTTTTTTTTCATAACATAAGTTTTTTTTCTTTTATTTCTTTATAGCAAGTATTTTTATCTCTTTAAAATGAGTTCTGTTTATCCTGTTATAACGTTATAATGTGAAACTCCCTCGAAAATTCGGGCAATTAAACATTTCCATACTATAAACAAAATCGTTCAGCCAAGTAACCCTAACCAAATCATCTAAGGTGTATTAGCAGCTAATTACTGGTAGCATAAACCTTCTGGAGTCACAGAACGTGATGATATCTGGGCATAATTCCAGAAAACTCCAGCGAGAAAACCTCCCAAAAAGAACTACATATGCAAGAGTAACTAGTCCCACCACAGCAACATTTAAGGCTTGTGTATTTAAAGCCACCATACAATTTCAAAATGAATTTAAGACATTTTAATGCGTTAATTTTAGCTAAATACATTTTAAAACAAATAGGAAATAAGTCTTGAACTTGAATAACACGAGTCTCCCGTACTTTTGGGTCTTTTTATTTGTAATGGGCCTCAGCGGGTGTCGTTTCCGATTGGTTTTAGAATTTCCACCAACGCCAGAACCTACTCGTCTAATCACAGGTCCGGCAGAACCAACCTGTTGAGCCAGTGGCTGACATCTGGGAGGTGGGCCCACTGAACTCCTGTCTGGTTGAGGGAGCGAAGCAGCCGGCAGCAAAGCAGAGTGAAGGGGGGCGTGGCCAGCGCCAGCCACTTCTCCGAGACGACCTCCTGTTTGGGGTGAGCAGAGGGGTGGCTGTCCTTGGACGGAAGGAGGTGCTCCTCTTCGTCTCTGGAGCCCCTCTGCTCCCTGAAGTACTTCCTGCACACGTCCTGGAAGACGGCGAGGCAGAGCGTGTTGAGCAGGAAGTACCAGGTCTGGTGCTCCTCTTCGACGAAGCTGCTCGCCGCCAGGCTGAGCGTGTGGCCGACGGTTCCGGCCAGCAGCAGGACGTCCAGCTCTGACAGCGACCATTCTCTGCCGGCGCTCTGAACAGGAGACTGTGAAGGCGAAGAAAAAAAACCGGACAATTTACACAGCAAAATGTGAGAAAAGTACAAACAAAACACTAAACATGAATAACTGAAAGTGAAGGAAAAGCCCTTCTTTGTCAGTCAGAGTTTAGTCCTCTGATTGCTTGAGGAACCTTTTGCCTTTTATTGTGTCGATATCTTCTCCTAAATGCCAGGAGACTGAACAGCTCTGGGGAGAGATGAAAGGAATCTTTAACAATGCTGAGGGCTTTCATTTGGCATCTATTGGTCTCCAGAGAGAGGAGAAATATCACAATAACACACATCATTACCCTACAATTAATTTGTACCGCAGTTGGCCGCCATTGTCTGCGACTATTGACCAAACATTCGCCGCACTTGGTTCTGCCAGGTCTCTAAACCCAGACCAAAGGTCTGCAAAACCAAATGATATTTTTATTATAAAGTCAATAAGAAATGGTAGTTTTAGCAGTCGTCCTGTATGTTTTAATGAAATACCTTCACAGAGTATCTACAGAAGGAGGACATCAATGGTGAAAAGTGGTTTTTTTAACGTTAAACTACGAGCTCCACATTTCTTCATTTTCCATATTATAGTTTTTTCTTTGAAAAGCAAAATGGTCTTAAGATAAAAATAAACAGTTCAATTCAATTAGCTTTTAAAACTAAGTAACATTTTTTTGCCGTCTCCAGACCGGTTTCATTTTGTATCAACGGGGGTAAATGTTGCTCTTCACACTTAAAAGGTCTGAGTTCCTTTAAATGGGGAGTTTGAAGGGCAGATGAGCATCTTAATGTCTTTATTACTTAATTATTTTGATTTTTTGTTTTGCAAGTCGTCCTTCCTCAGCAGGTTTGTAAGGCCCACTAGTATGTCTTGCTGAGAGGTAGGAGGTGGAAGGTTTTCATTTTCTGGCTCATTGATGCATTTGCCTGGTTTGTTTTGTCTTCTCAACAAGCTGTCCCATAAATCAAATCTTAAAAGTGATACATTAATTTCTACATTAATAACATCTGAAATCCACGTGGGCTTCTGTATTAGACACCTACTGCACTCTACAGATCTGACCCTTATGGGGGCTCTGGTCAGATGAAACCAAAATTAAGTTTTCTGGACGACATGAAACTGTCCCCACTGTCAGACATGATGGAGGTGGGAGCATCATTAGGAAAACGGCAAGTTTTAGAAAGTGACATTTAAGACTTTTTAAGACCTTTTTTAAAAGCCACCTTGAATAAAATTTAAGACCAAAAAAAGATCCTGTCATATTACAATCAATTATGGCAAGAACTTACATTTTTGGTGTCTGTCTGCGGCAACTGACAGCAATTTTGTGCTTTTGCACTATGCATGGCTTTTTACAGCCTTAAAAACGTCTGACGAGTTAGCTACATTTTAAAATATATCAAAGACTTGAGCCTCAGGTGTAGCGTCAATTTCCATCATTCTAAATCAAACGAGAGCAGGATCAGGATGGTTTAGATCTAAGCTTCTTTATTTGAGCAAATGGCCCAATTTGGTCCAACTGGGGAGTTTGTGGGAAGATGAGAAAACTTCAGTTCACAAACATTTTCCATTCAATAGCTTGAGCAAAAGTGACTCTTTCGATCTGGTTGAGACATACCCTGAAAGAGATGCAACTGTATTTCAGGGAAAAGTGGTATAACAACAGTGAATCAAAAACACGCTACATTATTTAGATGTTTTCTCAAAGATTGCAAAAACTGTGTTTGGAAGTAGATATTAAACCAGCTTTGTGTTGGTTGGTTCGCTGTGTCGGTAAGAATCGCCTGCAGATCTCCTCCTGAGACGCTCGTGCTATTTGTAATAAACGCTAATAGATTTGAGGATACTTAAGAAGATTCTCCTCACTTCTGATCAGCTAAATTTGTGGAAAATGTAATTTGATACGCTTCGGATGTTTTTCTTAAGAGGAGAACATGAGCCTCAACACACACGCGCGAGATATTTTTAGCTCGCCCACCTCTGCTTTGGCATTGCAGTTGCCAGTGGGATAATTAGCAGGTTCAAATAACCTCCAAGATGATTAACATTAAAATTATTCAAAATTGAAACGCTAACCCCACAGCATCTATTAAATGACCTGTGTACTTTATAACATTCTGGAGGCAAAACCAACAAAGCAGAAAAAAACAAGTCAACTGATGCAAAAACTATTCACCATTGGCAATTTTTCCTCTACGTTGCTTTTTATAGTTGGACTATATTTTTTTTTTTGAAGCCATCAGATTATCCATCATGTTAATACTTCCTATATAACAGTCACTTCCTGCCTTGGCACGGCAAACGGTGACCGTGAGCCGTCATCCATCAATTGCGGACCCGTCTCTGGAGGATGAGCCCGTCCCATCCTCGAGATTGGGAGTTTTTCCAGCTTCGCGCTTGTATGCAAATGACTTGATTTAGCGCAAAGTCAGTTCAGACAGAGTTCAGCCAACCTCTCAGCTCAGCAGCAATATTTCACCTCGGAAAACAACAGACGTGCCTCATCGGCCCCGATGACGGAGAGAGAGAGAGAGGCTGAGTTGCTACGTGCCGGTACCTGCAGGCTACGGCAGCGGGGCCCGCTGTGGGAATGGGCTGACTGAGAATTGATTTTCCTTCAAAAAGTACAAAAGAAACGCAGGGCCCGTTTTAGAACAAATGGTTGTTTTCTCTTTTTTTTTTCTGTACAGCACATTAGATCGTTAAACATTTAGTTTTAGTAGTTTTATTCAAAAGAAGACAAGTAGAAGAGGTGGGGGCGGGGGGCACACTTATGTGTCACATTACGTTCAGAAAATTGAGGCTGTAATTTTGCTTGTTTATAATGACTATCTTTCAAGGCATAATGTTGCCTCTAAGTTATAAATGGGCTCAAATGGCAATTCAGAACTATTAAGCCAGATTATTGGCTAATCACTCTTTATTCTGTTATTAATCAAACTTCAGTCTCTAAAAAGATCATTGAAGTTGTTTTGGGACAAGCAAATGAGCATCGTGTCTCATTATTATCTTCTTTAGAAAACATTAAAGTTTTAAAAGAAATTTGTTCAATGCATTTCCACTTGTCAATGGTTTCAAACCAAACAAATATGATCTATAAGATTCCTTACTTCAATAAAGTCAGGAACAATACTTACGCAGCGATAATGCAGCATAACAACCTGTTCAGCTTAGCATAGTTTCTGATAAGGAATACATGACACATTCTGTTTACAGTGAGGTGGAAGCTAAGGACAAATTCGACTACATGCTAAAAATCACAGCGCCATCTAGCGACCTGGATGACAACTAGAGCACACTCAAGACGTCTTAGCTGCGCCGACTAAACTTGGAACGTTTTTCCCAATCAGCATCGGAAAATACAGACAGTTTCCAGTCTCGTGTAAACGTAGCTCAAGTTGAATCTAGTTTCTCTCTTCATACGAAATGGCAATTACATCCTTCACTAAGAAAATAGGTCAGATTGCTTTGCTGTTGCAGCACCTTCAAGCATTCAGCATCCAAGAGGTGAGTGAATCTTCACTGGTGTAGACAGTGCGTCTGCATAGCTTAGCATGAGATTAGCATATATAAGCTCATTATTAAAGTCAGTGCTTGGGTATTTTTCAGCATTTATGTGTTCCAGCTCTCACTTGCAATGTCGAGCCCTGGGGCAAATTAAAACATGTATCAAACAGCATTAGGTGAAGAGGATGATGCTCGGGAATTATTTATATGCCATTAAAATACAAGACGGATTCACAATTATGTCCTTGGACTTTACCCCACATGGTTCCTTGGTACGTTTAAACGTAGAAGTAAAAGACAGAGATAGAAAGCGTTTTAATTTAAATAAATAAAAAACAAAGGTCTTTGCATGTTTTTGTGATTGAATGCTTTTCGATCTTGCTTACAATACAAATTGTTAGAGAGTAACATGTAATTTTGGGAGATTAGTGATCGAACAATATTTACATGTGAGGTTGATCTTATCTGCCTTGGTCTAAAAATCAACCACTGTGCTCTTTTGCTCTCCATAGAGAGATTTTACTGATAGATTGGCCAATCAGGTCATGTCTGTACGTTAACAATAGTCACAGCAACTTTCTTGCTATTTTTAGCGACATTTCAAGGCATCAGCAAAAATCAGACAGGTCACGTTTTTAGAAGATTGACAATTGCTGATCGAGTAGAAAACTGCAATTTGTGCACAGCTAATCTATTCACCAAGAGGCAGGGAGAAAACCTTCTGTGATTTGTACAAATGAAAAGTTCTGTTTACATTTTTGTGAGCTCCAAATACCCTGCACACTGCTCACACACTCGAGTGGCAATCTTGAAAAAGCTTTCCGACAAGGCTCACTTGCCGGATTAAAGGCACATTTTGAAAAGGAGAACCTTTAAGTAGGTATTTAAACACTTTTCACTAAACCCGCAGTTCTACATTGAAAATGCTTTTTATTGGTCTTAAACGCTTTCATTAGCTGCAAGTGGAAAATCATCATAACTCTCAGAACCGTGTCCAATTAATCCACTTTATGCATTTTAACTCAATGGATTGAATTACAGGAATGAATGAACTTTTCAATAATATTCTAATTTGTTGAATATGTCTGCACACACTAATAGAGGCATGCCCTAGTCGAGACAGCGTCCCAGACACAGACGCCGTTTACTCACCTGTGATGGAGGAAAAAACTGCTTCTGCATTCATTTCATCACCTCCAACTGATGGACGGGTTTGAAAACTATGCTTTGATTACTTCTATGTATTTATTTCAAATGTATGTGAGCCGGGACAAGATGTAAAAGAAACCGTTCTCCCTGGTCGGGTTTGTAGACGTTTATAGCTAACGACACAGAGAAACCTACATGAAACAGTAAAATCACACTTCAATGTGTTCAACAAGTTGATCTGTAAAGCTACCATTACAAAGAAACTTATTCAACAGGGCAAATTAAGAATGCAGTGAATAAAAATACCAATAAAAAAAAAAATCAACAGAGTAAAGGTGTTGATCAGGCTGGAAGTTTCAGTGTTCGGCTATTTGTCTCTGTTTGAGCCATCCATCCCCCCCGAGACGTAAAAGATGAAAGGTCAGTCAACTGTATGGAGGCAGATTGTACACGAAATAACAAATAACTCCACCTCTCTTGTAATTCTAGATCTATGTGGGTCAGGCTGACCTGAGGTGCTTCATCTATTTCTGTTCAAGCGCTGCATCTGTCGTACATTCAGCATTTTCACCCAGCTTTCTCTTCATGCGTCCTTGCTGCACTACAAGCAGATTCTAGTACTATTAAGACGTGAGTTTGCATTTATACACATACGGTGAGTGAGCAGAACCTTTGGACACACCCGCTAATCTAGTATTGATCCTGTAATTTCCATGGCAGCAGCAGCTTCTTCAATCCGCAGCAAAAAAATCAGATGTTATATCCTAGCAAAGTCTTTAAGAGCAGTTTTAAAACTACAGCAACTTCCTCTATGGGTCAGGATCACTTTATGTCCATGTCATGATTTTGATGAAGGAAACTAATATTTGGTGATGTTGGTAGAAGCAGAAGAACAAAAAGTCTTTAAAGAAGAGGTGTATAAGTCAACAAAAATGTTGCTATTTTTTCTTTACCAACTAAACTAAGCATAAACCATTTTTAATTAAACAAAAACGGTAATCAGATTTTTTTTTTGTACAAAACCCCACCACAAAAAAAAAACTAGAAACGTATATCCAATACTTGTAATGGTTTTCGCATGTCTTCCCTTGTTAAATGAAAGGCCAGGAGTTTGCTCATCATTTTAAAGAAAATTGAAAACATATTTTATCTGGTTTTCAGCAATAAAAGCAGGTTCTAGGTCGCTCTTCATTTGAAAACAGTTATTGTATTCAGACAAGTTTTAATACGGCAATTAAAAGCTGATTTTGGTGCGCCAAGGTGAACTTCAGAGTACGAGACGACGTGTGGAGGTGCTACTAGTTACCATGGCAATAGAAGAAAACCGGAAAGGTTGGAAAATATGATCTCTCTGTGTCGCAGCTAACAGTTTTGTAAGTAGATTGGTCCTAATTTATTCTTGGATTGTGGTCATGTGGTCAAAAAAAAAAACCAACCCTCATTCCGAGGGCCGCAAACGGCCCCTGAGCCCCACTTTGAGCCCCCGTCGCTTTAAAGTAGCCCACATGTAAAACACCGACTCTATTTCAAACTAATATTACCTGATAAATGCTTCAAATTCTCTGTTTTCTCTCCTGCTGGCACTGTTATTTTTTCCTAAGTAAGCTAGCCAGCATGTGGCTGGATCGCTTCATGTATTAATCAAACAGACGTGAGTCCCTTAGTATTGATCTCCTCGTCTACCCTTGAACCCGAGGCTCTTCCGCTGACTTGAAAAGTCTAAATGGGAGAAATATTCTCCAGGGGGCCTCGGGGGCCAGCGTGTACAGTAGTGCATTAATCAATCAAAATGAGCGGAGGCCTAATGTGCTGAGAAAAGGGTACGGCGCTCCTGCCCTGTCAACAGGAAAAAGAAAAGGCCTCAAAATGTTGTACTTTGAATCAAATTTTGGTGAAACGTTTAGTTCCAATCATATCTTTAGCATAATTCATAACAGGTCGTTTGTGCTATCTCAGAAAGTCAGTCGTGGGTCTGGTGTGTGTCTGTGATTTATTCCAGCGGCACGGCTCTGAACCCGCCTTTCCATCATGTCACGTGAAAAAAAAGAAAAAAAAAAGAAAAGAGTATTCTGACCCAGCCATCTGTGTTATGACTTCTCATTGGAAAACATAGCTGTTTCACCCAGGCCAAGAAAGAAATCTTGTTAAATTTTTCTACTGCTGTCAGACTCCACTGAACTTTAAAAAAAAAAAGAAAGAAGAAGGAAAAAAAAAAAAAAGTTATGAAATTCAATTAAATCGTCCGTTAAGGGCCTGCTTTTCTAATAACGTCGCTATTTTAGAGCTAGACAGTGTTTCTGCTTCTCATATTTCTTTAAGGGAAACAGCAAACTCATTACAGGGTCATTGGGTTCAAATTATAATTATATTCTGTTGGAGCAGAAAGTGAGCGAAATACATGGAGCCAAACTCTCAGGTTCTGGTTTGAACTTGGATTAAAAAACAAAAGCAAAACCAAGGTTTCTGCAGGTTTCACCAACTCACAAAGACCAGTTTAAGACCAATATGACAAGAATTTCACAAACTGTTATTTTTTCTAAGAAACCCTGCCAGCATCGTATAGATTGTCAGTGGCGAAGATGAACGTTGTCCAGCCAACTAGTGGTAAATTTACACAAAGCAAAGATAGAAGCACAAAAAGCTCACTAGCTAGGGTATCTTTTACAGAACGTGAAAGATGTTTGCGTGCGAATCAAACGTTTTGCCTGCCAGTGATTGACATATTTAAAGCCAACTTACATTTTCAATGATAAAGACATTTTAAGGCCTCAATTTCAGATACATGAGATTAAGACTTTTAAAGGATGCCCTGATAATTAAAGCGCATGTTTTCTGCCCAATTCTTTTTCATTTTTGCAAACCTACATGTTTAAAACCGTCTTGGTTTGAACTTTGAAAGGCAAACTGGAAGGTGACTTATTCAGGATTTAAAATCGGATCTTGACAGGGAAAACGAGTAAGAATGGCTAATCGCACCAGAAAATGACTTTTACATTATCGTCATTTTAATGGTGACTTGGGCCCACGTGGCAAAAAAGGCTTTTGGACCTCACCAGACTGTCACATAAAATGCTTGATGTTTTTGGTCACTTGAAATATCTAACTTTCTTACCTAGTCTTGATGATTTAAAAAAAAAAAAGAAAAAAAAGGAGATTCACAGCTGTATGATCGTCTGGCATATGAAGATGTGCTCTTATAAACCCCATTTTTAGAACAAGTTGCTCATTACACAAAGCTTCTTTTGTGCCTGCTGACAGGAGCAGCAGGGATAAAAATCCATACATTGCTTTTAAAGTAATCCATGAGAACCTGCTATTGATCCCAGTGCTAACAGAAGGCCGATATATGAACGCTGAAGACGGCCCTTTGAAGAGCTGCTTGCAGTTCCAGGTATAAATACATTTAGATCCGTAAATGTACCAGTGACGGGACTGAAGACTAAATGAACACAAATAACAGCTTTCACAGACGATAAGGCGGTCAGATCAATAACGGTGAGGTTCGGCGTGCTTTCCAAAACTACACGCATTTAGAGACTGCTAAATTCATCAATTTGATACATTCTGTACTGCAGACATGTCTGCCTCCATCAGCACTGAGGCTAATGTTATGCTTCTGGATGTAAGAGTTGGGTTTTAAGTGAAGTCTGCCCAGTAGGATCCTTCTTGTTGCTATTCAGAGGCTCGTTTCACCTTCAAGGTGGACCTGAAGGGTTTCTTTCACAACGGCGGCCCGTTACGCCTAGGAGCGGCCCAGTCAGGTCGCAGAGCCTCGGAGAGTTGAGAGAAAAGAGCCAGCGGTCGTTCATTACGCGAGGCAGCACTTCATGTTGCTATGACGATGAACTCTGCCAGGTACAGAACTGTCATCAAGAGACGGTTGCTTGCCTCTGTGGTTGTATCATAAAACCTTCGTTTAAAGCAGCATTGGTACGACATAAAATTGACTTTTTATAGCATTATTCCCTAATAAAAATATACCCGGAGAGTGATTTTAACTCATTATAATGCATGGTTGACAAATACTTTAATGTCCATGGCAACCATTCAGCTGTGCAAAAAGTCTGGGTGGTCTCGGCCCCGCCTTCGAGTTACAGCTCCCCCACTCAGCTCCTTCAGACTAGCCAGCAGCAATTAGCAAACACCTGGTGGAACTGCGCATGAGCTCATTATAGGAGCTACTTCTCAGTGCAACGCTTGTAAAAACGTTAAAAGGTTATTAGAGGAGCCATGTCGTGATGTTTCAGAAAGAGCAGGAGCTTCTTAAAGAGACAGAGGCCCAATTTCAAAGAGTTGAACTACAAAGTCCAATTTTTTAAAAGTCATTTTTAGGATTTTTATAACTACTGAAGGTGACATAGTTACTTGATTTTGCTATATGTTATTAGTACCTTTAAAGTACAAATAATACAATATGAAAACAATATTTTTCAAATTGGGTTTTCTATTCCATTCACAATATGAACAATTAACATTGTGGCAAGGTTGACTGTTTTCTAAAAAAAAAAAAAAAAAAAAAGTAACAGCGGGCAGTCGGTCCAGACATTGTAAAGAACCACGTGTATGGCTCGTTTTGCACAAAAACATTTTTAAATTTTTTTTAGAAATGTCTGATACAAGACAAAGTTAACATCCAACTCTAAGTGTGTATCCATCCTAGTATTGGGACAGGAAGATGAGTGATTGTGGAAATTATAGAAAAGTCATCAGCTCCAGAAAACATCTGTGCACTTTTCATTTGTTTCTTGTTTTTATTATTATTACAAAAAAAAAACATAACAGAAGCAGCAGTGTTTGCAGAGCTTTTCCTTCCTGTTCTCATCTAGTACTGAATGTATGAAAGTTTCATGAAATACTGTTGAAATGAATGAGCCGTCTCCGGTGTAAATTACTTCTTATTACCTTATCGTATTCCTGTGCAATACTGTAGAGTAGTTAGGGGGTAATTAAGTGGAATCATTGATTAAATACCAAGCCAGGTGGGCAAGTCCGTCAGAGGTTGAAACATTTATGTTCTTCTGAAAACTCATTAAATACGATTCAGAGATTTTTTTTCCCTCTAATTTCCAGGAATAAAAACAAGAAAACTTAAACTGGATCGATGTGCAGAAATAAACCTTCGGCAAACAAAGAGCTTACAAACAAGTTGACGAATAATATAAAGACCAAAAGAACCTAAGTGAGTGGATTTAGCCTTTATTATTATTCGAGCTGATTTTACAAACATAACATTTCTCCACTCGAAATGAGCCTAAATATTTCCTGTCATTTTGGGGTTGTCAAAATGAACTCTAATCGCTGAATGTCAGAATAATGACATTATTTTATTGAGACTTTTGGATCAGATGCAGGCAGAACTTTACATTCACAAAGATTACTGTGACTTTCAACAATTAGTGAGGACTCGGACGATGACATCATGGCTCCATAAACCTACGATGAGCTAATTGGCAAAATGTAAGTTGACAAACGTGTCAAAATGAATTCATGTCCATTTTGCTTGACCTTGTTAATGTGGCTGGGAATTTCTGGTGACACCTGGAAACATTTTAAAAATATCATTAAAATGATGGCGGCATTTTAAAGAAAACTTTCTGCAGCACAAACCAGCGCAAAAAGCTGCACAGTTGACTGACACTGTATTTTGTTTGAGTTTGTAAATGGGAACTGGTTGGTTGACCTTTTATGACCTCTGGACGCATTTATCAATACCTCTAAAATGACAGACGCACAAACAAACACTTTTGCAGCACAAACGGTGGACGCCAGTTTCGCCGTGACGTCTCACTCACCTTCCCAGGAACCGCGGGTCCGAACGGAAGCCTCCGCGTCGCCACGGCGATCAGAATGCAAAACATCGCCGAGGAGAAGGCGATGGCGGCAAACACGAGCCCCCACGAGAGGCTGCAGAAGTAACAGGCGCTCTCCGCAGACGTGCACACCAACACGTGCACGGAGGCGAGAAGCAGGCACAGGAGGCAGAAAGGCAGGGAGAACAGGGAGGAGAGCACCGGAAGGTCCACTGCCGCGCCGCTGCTGAGGGCTTCGGGCATCGCCAGCAGTAAGACCAGCAGGAGCTGAAAGGCCAGGGGAGGAAGAGGAGAGATGAGGAAAAAGTTTGACCAACTTGGATCAATATAGCTGTCAGGTTAAAAAGTAGGAACCTCATCTGTCTGTTGTGATGTTTGTACTTGTATGCAGTCTGTAGATGTCTTTGGGTCAAGGGTCGTCAGCTACTATCCTGCAATTTTTATATGGATGCCTTTTGCAGCACAACTGAATCATACGAATTCCCTCATCTCAGGGTGTTGAAGTCAGTCAAATTTAAGACGTTTTCAGACGTTTTAAAGCCCTAAATTACAGCAGCTACTCCGTCTCATATTGTGTTTAGACATCTGCTACTCATGGAAATGATCACTGACTGCTGGCTCTTCTTGTTTTGTAGTTCGTAAGAGAAATCCCATTTAGCTAAAATCAGTTTCTGCATCCTAATTTGCAACAATGACTGTGAATGTAATTACATGGTTTACATGATCCGAGCAATTTGTTAACAGCAAGAAATAATGATTTCATATGACAAAAGAAATGTAATGTGCGTGGAGTAAATCAGTAAACATTTCAATTTTGCTTGCTGCATTGAATAACAAACTAACTTTACATTTTTTCCCCCCCACAGCTCTTTTTTTTAATGCCAATTCATGTTACTGGCATTAAAGTCATCAAAAGTTTGTTCTCTTTTCGATTTTTACTTCCTGCATTGCGCTGACGGTTAATGAGCCAAACCAGCACAGCCAAGCGGGGGGCCAGGCTCCCCCAGCAGACACTCTGAGGCCCTCACCTGGAACACAAACACCATTCCTGCGATCATGGAGTACATGTCGTATTTGCCCAGCTGTTTGCTCAGAGCAGAACTCATGGCAGCCAGCGCCTCCAGGTACTGCTTCAGGACTTTCTTGCCCATGTTGGTCAGAACCTCAGAGGTGTTTCCTTCCAAGTAGAGCTTCATCCAGCTCCCATGAGCCTTTTCTGCCACACGGAACTGTTCGAAGCCGGCCTCTGGATTGGACAGGCGGGAAAAGAAGAAGAAGAAAAAAAAGTTTTTAGTTTGTTTTCAAGACAAAATGGTCTATCTAGAAAAACAGGTTTTTCTTCTGTAAAAAAGGTAAAGAAGAACATTTTAAAACATATATACAGAAAAGGTAAACAATTAAAATCATGTATGTATATAGTTGACTTATTTAAGGAAAAGTTTGCTTAAAATGCAGCCTATTCCAGTAACTACATACTTCCAGCTGTGTTACATTAGTCATTCCCTCTTTTCGATTTTCTCCTTCCGTAGCATTAATCTAACAAAACGCCTGTCCACGGGTCATATTCATTTTTCTTCACGTTCTACTAGATACGATAAATTTATGAATCCTGTTTTCCTGCATGAGGCATTTGTTTCATCAGAGGCAGCTAAACGCACTTATAGCTCAGGAACCGAAGCCATTAATGCTGGAAAAACTGTGCAAACTAAAACGATAATTAAAAAAAACAATTCACATTCGACAGGAATTGTCGTGTGGCTAACAAAGACCAAAAACTTACAATCTTGTTTTCCACTTCGGTTCCCTAAAATACCTGAACGGATCTTTCCGTTTTAACCCTTTCATGCATCGCGGTCACTGCAGTGGACAGACATTTGAAAGCCATTTTCTTGTGCTTCTTGTGGATTTCTGTGTTATAAATGCTGAAGTGGACACTAGTGCACCATGCAATTTACTATCTACTACTGATCATCCACTGCAAGTGGTCAGACTCTCCTTCGACAGTCGACGACTCTTGCAGGTAAAAAAAAATAAAAAATTAATATATATAAACACACGACATCAAATAATCCCTAAAGAAAAATACTACTGATGTGTTTTCCAAATAATTCTGTATTTGGAGAAAATTACAATTGATCACTTAGGAAAAATCCTAGAGAATTTTTAATTTCACAAAAAAAAAAAAAAAAAAAAAGTTCTTACCATTTTTTTCTTTGCCTTAAGGAAATCAAACACAGTTTGGAATAAAATGCTGCCATAAAGGACCATAATTCATGCATGAAAAGGTTCAAACTTGGAAGCGGCTCTGAACTTACAAGGCCTCTAGACGTTGCTTTTAGAAAAACAGACTAATCAGGCGTAACTTCATGAGTTAGAAGTGAACTGGTCCCTGTTCTCCGACTCCATTCGACCCTGTAGAGGTTGTGAAGAAGTATCTGCTGACGAGACGCGACCAGCGGACGCTTCAAGTTTAACTTTCAAGGAGGGGAGCCGATTGATTGATTGATCGGTTGTTCAATGTTAATGTTTGACTGGACTGAGATCTGTGGAATCTGGAAGACCAAGCCAACGCCTCAGAGTTGTTGCTGTGCTGCTACAATGATTCGTGGACCTGTTTCAGCTTTGCAGTGGGATGCGTCACCACGCGGAAAGACGTTTCGTCACGACAAAAGCCTCCGCAAACAGCCGACACGCGTTTGTCTGTAATCACGAGAAAAACTTTCTGTAGAAATCAGATCCCCGTAATCTTATTTACGACGTCATCCGTCACCTTTGACATAATGACATATGATGTTCTTTTGAATAGGAAAAAAAAATAAATCAATTAGATTTCAGTATTTTCTTCTTTTTATCTGTGTCAACTTAAAACAAAACAAAAAAAAAAAAAAAAAAAGCAAGTTCGCCCCTGGTGAGACCATTTAGCCTCATGAGCGATTTGTCTGGTCGCTTACCGAGACCGGCTCTGACTCATTCTGCACATCAAGTGATGCCACCTTACATTTTACTCCGACGGCTTCGGAGCCGCTCGAAGGCCAGAGCAATTTGTTTCAGCTCCGTGAAAAACATGCAGCCTCTCCTATAAACAATTATTTGCAATATAACACCTATCTCAGCAGCATAAGCATAGAGGTGATAAATAGGGACTGAGGTTCTGTCAGACAGAGAGGGTTGGAAGAAATATTAGAACCTTAGGCCGCAGGCATGAATTACACAATATGGATGGCCCCGGCCATGCGTCATCCGTCTGAGAGTACAGGGATTGGTTAATGGCTCCTCCAAACGCCCGAGGTTAGAAGCACAAGAGAAAAAACAAAAACGCAACATAAAGATTGAAATAGGCGAGACAGGACCCGGGAATGGGGCAGAGAGAGAATTAAAGGTGCCACTGGGTTGTTTAAGCATTGCATCATCATTTTTTATTTTTTTTTTAAAAGGCTTACTTTCATGTCCTGGAAGTTATTTCTTGTGAAAAGTGAGAAAAACAACTCAAGATTTCGAGATAACGGGCCGAGTTGGAAAACGCCGGCCGGAGGAGTCGGGGTGAGGGGGGGGGAAAAAAAAAAAAAAAAAAAAACGCTCGATGCCGCGCAGATCTGCAAGAAGAAACCCCAGAAAAAAACAAAACAAAGTCCAAACCGCAACCCGAGACTCCAAACCCTGAGCACCAGAAGAGGATGATTTGTCCGATGGGAGGGTTATTAAAACACCAGAGGCAACAGTGGCAAACATCCTGCTGCATAATAACTTCCTGATTACCCGAGTGGACAGACTCAGACAAATCAACACATCCAAATGTAGGTCTACCGAATTTATTTCCATTTTCTTTTTCCTCCCATTGCTATGGAAACCCATGGACTAAAATAGAGAGGGACATGAGGTGCCATTTGTGTTTTTGTTTGTTTCTAAATGCGACCTTTGCTGTTTGAGAGACATCAGCTTTAGACATGAACACAGTGAACCTGATGCATCATCTGAACTGGGTACTGGGGGAAAGATACACGCGCATACGCACGCGCGCGCACCCACACACACACACACACACACACACACGCACGCACGCACAGGCACACACACACACACACACACACACATCTGAGTACAGATTATCAGCAATAGTTAATGCTTCATGATGCAAGCATTTCTCATCTAGCTGCGCTCAGATCCTCAAGATGCGTTGACGTAGCAGATCCCCTCCATTTTGCCCGATAAGCTTCTAGTTCATCGGCTTTTTTATTGTAAAGTTAGCGTCAGGTTTATGTGGGGTGTTTCTATTCACTGTCAAAGTGGTCCAACGAAGAAACAGCGAGGAACTGGAAACACGTTCGTAAATGCATGTGGCTAACTTAAAAAAAATAATTCAATAAAGTCCAAAGGATAGCAACTTGTGTTTTCCGGATTTCTAGCCTTATCACACTTCCTGTCCTCGTGAATGCTTGATTCCGCTGGGTATGCAAAGTAACGTAGAAGGGCAAAATGTTTGGGTGAACATACATAGAACATTTCGTTACGTGTAGATAAGGCAGCTCCAACTTCAGCAACAATATTTGGTAACACTTTATTTGAAGAGACTGATACGACTCTGACACAAACATTGAAGATCTTTATGGATGTCTATGACTATTGTTCTGAAGCGCAGCTTCAAACACACTAAATGAGGGCAACGGGAGTATTGCTCGGTGTGAGGCGACACGTCGACACGTCTAACCCGGTGAAGCAAACGGCTCGGCACAAATGCATCACCTCCGGCAGGTCAGACATGATGTCTTTAAAGCCACCGCCGCCGATCACTGTGGATTCTTCTTCAGCCGTGCGCCGGATTTCAAATCGTCCATTCATCTTCCAAATCAGCGATTTGTGAAAATGAGGACAACATCTACAAACTTTCAAAAAAAAAAAATAAAAATTGCTGCTTTAATGCTTACCGGGGATCTCTGTGGGATTAATTAAAATGTATCTGTTTTAAACTGGTATTGGTTTCATGTTCTCTCTGTCGGCTCCTTCACTTGTGACACCTCTCAGACTAAAGAACGATGAACTTCTGGCTGTTTAAACAGGAAGACGGGAAGGACGTCTGGAACAAGAAGGAAGGAGCTCAAAGACCGGGTGTCTCACAGAAACCGATTGTTGGCGAGACACAAGTAGACGGATAAAAATAAATACAGGCTGGGATTTGTGCGAGGTGTTCTCCAGAAAAGGGAAAGGACTGAAGTTAAAGCGCAGATTGGAGACTTCCCCGAGGTGGTTTTTACATTTAAAAGGTAATTTATTCAGGTACAAAAAAAGCTCTGATCAAAACAGGTTTGCTTAAAACACTCAGCTCCTGCTGGAGGTAAGTAAATCCAGACTGATCTTATTGAGCTCAGGCTGCTTACAATTGTTGGTTCTTTCGCACGGTAGATTGAACAGGTAGATGAATCCCACAGCCTGTTTTTAATTACACCTTTCTGATCATTCCTGAGTCGGTGATTGATATATATACTTCATTAGATTGAGATAAGAATAGGGTTAAACAAGTGTTCACCTCCTCTTGGACGATATGGCTGAGAAAAAATAAATATCACGACAGAAACATTTCATATCAGTCGATATCGATGATTATGGACTCTTTTCTTTTTGTTTTAAACGTCTTAATTACCTCCTAGCTGGTGGAGTAATTTTTCTTGTGTTAGCCACAGTTTTCACTCTGCACCAATATTATTTTCTTTCACATTATTACTGTTGTTTTTAAATGGTTTTCAGTTAGGAGAAACGGCGGCAAAACAAGAAACTGCTGCTGCGCAAATTCGTCAGCAGCTTGTTGCTAGGTAACCAAATAGTGCGTGAGACGGTTGACGCCACCAACCACCAACTAAAGGCTCCATCTCCCAGAATGCAGCACGGTTCTGGATCGGAGATCAATGAATATTCCATATATTGAATGATGAATATTCTATAAGATGTGTATCCATGTATTGATACTGATCACATGTTCAATGCCATATTTATTGCTAATGATTTATTGTCCAGCTCCACTTCATTCTACTCCTATTGAAACGGAAAACCGGTGGTAAGCTAATTATTTTTGTTTTCTCTTGTCCTACTGGTTCCTTATTTTCTTTGTTTTTTAATAAAACAATTATTAGAACAACTAAAAAGAGTTTTTGTTTCTCAGTGTGGAGCAGATTTATGGAATGGATTCAAACAGCTTTAAAAAATTGTTTGAAGAGGAGCTTATTGGGAAACACATTCTAGAAGATGAGTGTTTCCAGGCCCAAATATGCTATTGATGATATTGAAATGTGTAAAAAAAAAACCCCATAAGATCTTGTGCCTTCTGCCTGCTCCTTGTTGAACAGATAATGTAAAATTTCATGTCAATTGAACATGACAATTTGTTTAATTTATTGATTTTTCTTCCTCATTTTTACTTTTTGTCTGTTCAAAATAAAATTAAGTTAAAACACAGTTTCAAATAAATAAATATCAGCATCCAAAAGCATGAGACAGGAGGGTTAATGAATCCCAATCTGAATTCAAAAAGCCTGTTTTTAGAGTCAGTTTAACGAAACATTTAAACTTTGAAGACGTTTTGATGGACTTCGCTGCTCATTAAGGCTTTCTGGAGACATTTCTCGTCTTTGCAGTTTGACTTGAAGTGCTGGAGAAGCAGAGTTTTAACCCTTTTCCCACACATGCCAACAATCAAGCATTGTTATTAAAAACTAAAATCGTATGCACAAATCTCTTAGTTTTGCACAGCAGCAAACAAGGTCCAGTCCAAACGCGAGCTTTCCCCAAATTGTGACTTTCTGCAGCGTCCATTTTAAGCCCTCAATTTCTTTCTGGTCGATGAAGAAAGAAAAGCAAAGAACTAGTTGTATTAAACGTTTTAAATATTTGATGCTGCATTCGATTCGCCTCGGAAGCTTGTGGAATTAAAAAATTGTTGTGCAACTAACTACTGTTAGCAACACAATCCAAACACTTTTTATTTCTATACAATCTATACATTTATTAAATGGTGTGATTAGATATGAACCTTGAGTATCTTTTACATTGCAGCCATTTTGGTTATCTGCAGGAAATAGCCAGAGCACTGTGGAGTAAACCTAAAAAACGCAAAATGTAAAAAAGTACCTGCATGGGAGAGACTTTAGTTAATATCTAAATGTCCCCAACTTCCTATTTTCAGTTCTAAATGGAATCATTTTTATTATAAAAAATACAAATTACTTTGTCCATAAGTATGATAATGACACAATGAATATGCTTATGTGGTGACAGAGCTCATTTCATTCATGACAGAATAAATATGGAAATGAGGTTCAACATTTTGACAGAGGCCGAGATGAAATAATGGAAGCCGACTGTATATTTTGGTTTTGTTCACGTTGGCGGGATTTTTCTGACTAAAACGCTCTTCACTTCAAAAACGATTCCATCAGGAATTTTGTTCTGGCGTAATTAATATCATAGCGCCTTTAAAATCCGCCCCAATGACCTCGCAGGTAGCGGCGTGAGCAAAGTGTGAAAGTTGAGTCCATTGCGAGACTAGTCCCGAAACGATGCAGCGCAACAAACAAGACAACCCGTCGGGTACGAGGCTCTCCAGAAGAAAAGTCTCCCGCCGCCTACCTTTCTGGTAGTCGGGTGTGCTGTCTCGGAGCAGGCAGCTGAGCTGGTGGCCGTTGAGATGCAGGAAGCGCAGCTGGTCCCGCAGCGACCGCTCCTCCAGCACACCGGGGATGATGCGGCCGACGCTGTTCTGGGGCACGGGCAGCCCGAGGCCCAGGGCCAGCGTCGGGGCCAGGTCCACCTGCTCCACCACTCCGGGCCTCTCCATGCCCGCTTCAGGAAGAGAAGGCAAAAACAGAAACAAAGGGAGGCGCTAATGAAACCAGACGGAGATGGATAGACTGGAGGCCTTTCTTTTAACAGCATGCAACAGTTAGAAGGTCACTGTGGGGGTCAGGACTGCGACTCTTTTCTCCTAGACAGAGTTTAGGATGTTTCACTGGGTCAGTTTGGACAATTTTCAAAGTAGAAGTAATCGCAATAACAATAAAAAAAATTCTCAGTGAATTTTTCAATGTTTTTGCAAAAGTTTGGCTTTAAATGTAAGAAACAAAAAAAAAAAAAACAAGCTATGGAGACAGACCAGAGACGGACCAATGGATGATTCAGACTGAGACCAAGAGCTAACACCAATATCTGCTATTGAACAGGCCTGTCACAATAACTCATTTTGCTAGACGATCAATTATCCCAGAAGTTATTGCCATAAGTGAAAATATTGTTATTTTGAGACCATCTTCCAGTAATATAATGGTAATTAATAATAACAATGCTGGGACGCATTCTCAAAGATCAATAAACTTTAAATACTAGTCAACACTTAACATTGGAACAGGAAGACATTTGTAAAAATTCAATATAAATCAAACAAAACTACAGAAACCAAGTGAAATAAAGTGAATCATAAATTCTCCAAAACAAAATTGTCCTTCAAAAAAAGAAGGTCTTGTTGAGACCAAAGAACCAGACTGAACACTTTCACCATCCAGTTTTTGGAAGAGAAAAATCAGGCAAATGGAAATTACTGAGCTTGTTTTAATTTATCATGCAATTAATTGAGTTAATGTGAATGTTTACACAATGACGCTTCATGATAACAGTCATAGACATTCATAATGACTCCTTCGTGTTCATAACAGGTGTTGTGTTACATTTATGACAGTGTCATGTCAATCTTATGCACACCAGAATCAGAACCAGAAGACCTGAGTGGTCTGGAAGGTTGATCCAACAACAGCAGCAGTGTTATTCTGTCTAATCCGAGTCGTTTCCCAGTCCATACGCCGCCTCTTCTGTGGGCGTTTTCGTCCCTTAACGCCACGTCGTCCCAGCTGCGACAGCTGCCATAAAACCGATCACCAGCACGCATATTTATTTCACAAGACAAAAGCCACGGTTTTCGACTTCAGTCACATTACAGCCGCATTAAATAACTCCACTTTCTGTCTTGTTTTTACACAGAAACCTGCACACAAAAGCCTTTCACCAGCCTCATCAGGACAAATTTACAGGAAAAAAAGGGAAGTCCTCGTCCTGGAGTCAGAAATACGGCAACGGCGGCGGCGAAACATCCCACGGCGTTCAATTACGAGGGAGCCTGATGGAGTAAGACAAATTAACGGAGCGTGCCGTTGTAGTCGCTGCTGCTCCGCTGCTTCTGACCCCTCAGCGGTGAAACTGTGAGAAAGGAACGTGAGGGGCCGGGGAGAGTGGAAAACTTCTCGTTTTAATACATGAAGGCAGCCTGCATCGTGTTCATGGGTTAGAACCGGGGCAAAAAAATAAATATATCACGTTTTAGAAACCGAACACAGTACGACAAATCACACCCGTCATTATTCTCATATTAATACCCATGAGGGGGGCTGTCAGCGCGGCAACAGCATCAACAAAATAAGACGTGAATTTAATCATCATCATCATCATCATCATCAAGTGAGCCCGGGATTTTGTTTTTCAAAGCCCGTCGTCTCCTGTCAAGCGTTTCGTTGTTGATGATCTGCTTCCTGAAGAGAGCTTCCGACAACAGACAGACAGTGGGAGTGCTGCTCTCCCCCGCCCCGTACTGTCTGCGTTTGAGTGAAGTTTTCAGGTTGCGGCGATGAATTAAACTTATGCAGAAAATGTTTTTAAACGAACAGAGGATCTGTCAGGAAGGGAGACCACTGCAGATTAAAGATGGGCACGCGTTTTGGAGCTGGAGGCTTATTTGGACAGAGCCGTATGAGCCAGAAAACGATCCGTTTGAAAGCAACAGAGCTACAGTCCCACCTCCAGAAACTAAAAGACGACAGGAAGTGAAACCTACTTTAAGATGTTTAGTACTAAGTTACAGACTTAAAGTTTCGCTGTTGGTTGCAATTATACTGACAGCTAAAGCAGAGGGAAGGGAGTCTTCTTTTTCTCAAGCGCTACGCTGTTAACAACAAGCAGAGGGCCTTTCTCCATTATCGAACCCCGCACATTAACCTGTGGAGAGCAAAGGTCTTCAAATCCAGAACTCCAGGTCCTGCAACCTTTAGACGTGTCCCTGATCCAGCACCCCTGAATCAAACGGCTGGATCCCCTCCTCGGCATGCAGTCCAGTTCTCCAGAGACCTCATTACTGGACTCAGGAGTGTTGAAGCGGAGACACATCTAAAAGTGGCAGAACGCCAGGTCCTTGAGGCCTGGATTTAAGGAGCCCTGCTCTGGAACAGTACGCTCTTTTTGGACGACACACAACGAAGGAACTGGTGTTATTGTTAGAGATGCAAGTAAAGTAAACTGCTGGTGGTCAAAACTGGTCGAGTTTCATCCCTATTGCTCAAGAGAATTGACATTGAAATGTCAACATTTATAACTTTAATTATAAGGTTCAACATGTAAGAGTTTGACGCAGCGAGTAAATTCTCCTTGCACTGTGCTTACAGTCCAGACAGCCTCCTGGTGTTTAGCCTCCTGGTGTTTAGTCAGCGTCTAGCTGTTGAACTAGCTTTAAGACTTACCTTCCAGAGTTTATTTTTCATTTGAAAACGGTGCCAAAGTGTTTGTAGCTTTTTCCTTTTGGTTTCAGGACAGTACAGATAGAGGCAGACTCAGACACACTTACCTAAATATACAATAGTCCTAGCGACGTCTGAATAAAGTGGATTTGCCTGTCAGGGTCCTCCCAGCAAAGTCAATTAAATGTTCTGCCAACATGCGCTTTTCTTAGAGACGCGATGAGATTAAAGAGTGAAGCCCAGGTATTCAGCAGGCAGCCAGTTCTGACACGGGGGAGCATGTGCTAATGAAAACAACAGGGAGACAAGAGCTCCGCTAATGACCCCTCATTTGAAAGAGTAGCCATTTATGCTAATGCGGCCGCTGATTTCATTAACCAACACATTTCCATGCCGCCGTGTTTACGTCTAAGGTGCCACTTAGCGAAAGTCCTTACCTTACGAGATTAAGTTACATTTCATTAGAGAGCCTCCCTTTTGATGAGTAGATTTTAATCAAACCTTGAAGAAATTTTGCAGCGTTTCTACGTTAGCTGGAGTTTTTTCTCTCTTAATAACAAAAACTCTTAAATGCAACATCACACAAAACATTTGGTTCTCCAGGCACACTACATCGACTTGGACAATAAAATCTTGAAACCGAAAAGCCTTTGGGACAGCTACGGAGAAATTTCAAACAGACTCAACAGTCTTTCTGGGGACATCGTCCAAACTTTCAACTTGGTGTTTAAGACATTTAAAACCTTTTTTTAAAGACCTTCGAATAGAATTTAAGACCTATAATCACCACACCAATAATGTTGGCAATAAATTTCCACTTATTGACTCAAACAAGCTAGCTCGCTAGCTAGCTAGGCTATTTTAACAGCTAGTTACCATTTGAAGATGTTTGAGTGCAACTTGAACTTTTGCCTGGCAGAAAAGTCCCGCAAGAACAAACAGACAAAAAAAACATAGAATACAATAAATTAAGGCCAAATTTAAGATCTACTATTAACATGTTGAAACGCAACTTATTTTTAAGACATTTTCAGGCCTTAATTTTAGATACATTAGTTTATTACTTTTTAAGGGTGCTGGGACGCCCTGCAGCTTTTTATTGCCGTTACTCTAAAAAGAGCTGAACCACATAGGAGGTGCAATGTTGTGATGAGTTTAGTATAAATAACAAGCAGTGCAATGCAGAATTGGTGAATTCATAAATATTCAAATGGCTACCGTATATTTGCTTGAATAAAACCTAATTTGGCGTTCATTTCCCAATTACCTCGACCACGATAGATCAAAACCATGATCAAAAACACCCAAGCTATTCATTGAAGCTCTGCAGGACTCGGTGTTAGCAAACATCAGCAAGCAAATAATTATCATGAATGGTGTAGAAATCAAACAAGCAAGGAGAATTTCAAAAATAGAAGATCTAATTATCACAATCCCACGTTCACACTCAACCTCATTCATCGCTTCAAGGAACACCTTTGCTAGTGAGTCTTCGCACCGACGATGTCGTTCGTCACACTACAGCTGCCGCTACCTCGTCTGGGAGCGTACGGGGAAAAAGGGTGGTTTTTGATTCGTAACCGGGGGCAAACCCTCCACATTTTACCATTACGCCTACCTTTTCTGTTGAAGGCTGGACTGATGAGCACCAGAGCCGTGTTGACCTCTGGCTCCGAGGAGCCCCCGTGGCTGCCGACCTCGGTCATGCCGTGGTCTCCGCACAGCACCAGCAGGTAGGGCAAAGATCCCTCAGCCTCCTACGGGGAACCAAACACCAGGGTCAACGACCGACCTATATGTGTGCCGACGCGAGAAGACGTCTCCTGTTCCGAGTCTAAAATACACAATATGCTCCAACATCCTGTCGTTTACTGAAATGAAAAAAAGTTAAGAAATAAATAAACATGCTGTCTGAAGGATCATGATACTGTTACGGCAGCAGCATCCAACAGCATTAAATTATTACTTCTGACAAGGAAGTCATGACCAAACACTCCAGAGCATTGTTTCCATTAGCCTTGGAAGAGACCAAAAAACAAAACTACAGCAAACAAACGCAAAGGGCGACTGGTGTGTCGAGCATGACGGCCTTTGATCAGACACGGGTTGTTCCTTAAGTGGATTCCCTTTCAACTTGAGTTGGGGGAACCCTGAGTCGACTACAAATTCAACTGGGAGGCTTTATGAGTCACAGCACAGTAGACTGATATATATATATATAAAAACACTACTTGAGATGTTAACAACTGTCTGGAGATTCAAACACTCTCAGAAAACCTTTTAGTTCCCACACTAACACCCAACAATCGAAGGGTTATTGTTCAAGACGGGAAAGTTTCATCTGAACTAAAAGGACTGCATTGAAGTAAAAAATGAAAAAAAAAAAAAAAAAAAAAAGCTCATCTTTATTCTATCGCTGGGAGTGGACTAATCATTTTTTGCTTTATTAGGGGACATAAAAGACTGGTGAATGCTCCAAACAAGTGCTGCAGAAAAGAGCCGGACCTCGGCTGTGTTTTAGAGCCCCGATGGCTCATTATAGCCCGTACTCAGTAGGAAAATAAAGAAGGCAACCTCCTGCTCTGGGTTGTACCTGTTGGAAGCTTGTTATAAATGTCACAGGGCCCAGGGGAGCCGAGACAACACCTCGAGAAAAACTACAAAGCACCGCTGATCCCGACCCGGCCTCTCCTTTCAGCTTACAACCAGACACAATTAACTTCTTTTCCTCGCAATGAAAGCCTGAAGCTTTGGGGGCAGCAGAGCGTATTTACCAGAACAAGCAAACTCCGTCTAAACAGTGTCCGACAGCTGAGACCTAAAGCCTGGGGATTCAACTTAACACCTTAAACATTTGAGCAAAGGTAAGAAGTATTTACTGTATTAAAAGCTGGAATTACTAACACAGGAGTGAATAACACTGGAACAGGACAGAAGTTCAATTTCTGCCAACGTAACCTCTATAATCAAGGGTGTCCACCAGGGTTCTGTCTTTGGACCACTTCTGTCTGCCATTGATTTAAGTTCTGTCTTCATTATGGTACTGGAAATCCCATCTTGATGCTGACGGCACAGTCCTGTTTTCATGTGTGAAATGTTTATTTTAAAACTTTTAACCTAGAGTGATTAAAAAAAAAAAGTCAAAGTTAACTTGACCAACTTTTTCTGTTGGCAACTTTGTGAATGAGTATCAGACAACACAAAAGACGACTCTGGGTACAAATTTCTCCAAATCTGAATGGTGCAATAATGTTCTGAACATAACAAAAGGCCAAGATGTCCACTGAAAGCACACAAGCCAACACAATGCACAACCCGAGCTTTCCTGTGCTACTACCGTACTTGCTGCTGAATGAATTCATCTCCCGTGCTGTTTGTTCTAGAACGTGAGCACAGAATGGTCAAAAGGCGCCATCTTTCACAACAATCATCTTTCACAAAAAAAGTGGGAAACGTCTATGCACAACACCCCCTAAAAATGTTTTTATGACATCGCCTGTGGACTGATTCCTTCCCGACTGCGAGAGTTGAGATAGTGCCGAAGTTCTTCCAGCTCTCCTAAACTGCCAAAAATGTATCTGGTAGGTGACGGGCCAAGTGCAAAACGCCATGGGATGCGGGCAGCATGTGCCATCTTTCCTGAAGTTATTACGGGAGATATTTCTCCTTCCAAAAAACAAACCGTTTGCATTTCCCTCATTTGTCAAACTCATCGGCTCAGTGGGTGTCCTACTGCAACTCTGCTCTACTCGTGGTGGTTCATTTTTTAGGAACAAAATAAGTAGTAAACTACCATACATCAATTTATACCT
>VMRN01000012.1:7503135-7517201 GCA_010277015.1 Poeciliopsis turrubarensis | reverse complement strand
TGTGTGTGTGTGTGTGTGTGTGTGTGTGTGTGCGTGTGTGTGTGTGTGCATGTGTGTGGGCGTGTGTGCGCGTGAGGGCTAAATTTTAATTTCCTGAAGTTTCAATAGGAAAAACTGATCCCATACAAATTCCCTAAACCCAAATCATCCCACTATTATTCTGTTTCATTCATTTTTTTCTTTTTTTTTTGCACCTCACGAACCTTCAATCAGTTTCTGTTTTTCTGCAGGTCTCAGAAACTTTACACATCAAACGGCAACCGTCACCCTACAAACTTAAAATCTCAGGAAGAGAAGATTGAGGCCGTGAGCTCAACATTAACACAAAGGTCCAACCGAGGCCTTCTTGACCGCGAGGTCACGATACCCAATCTTGTTTTTTAATAGAACATGATGCATCTCTCTGCTCAGCAGCCGAAGCGTTTCTCTGCACGGAAAAGAGACAACTGGCACCTCATTACAAACGGAGCGTTGAGGGGCTGTCATCTGAATCCGACTCTCCGATTTTTTTTTTTAACCCCCTCCCTCCCCTTGCAGCTGGGATCCGTAGCTCCTTCAGGATGTGGCGGCAGACGACACGCGCAGCATCTGCAGCGGCGCGTGAAACACTCCCACACGATGCGATCGCAGCGAGAGGGGACCAGAGAAAACATCGGCGCCGTTGTGCGACGCCCCGCAGGACTCCACAGGGGCGGGTTTACATTTACATTCACACAAACGGGACTGAAATGAGGCTGTGAAACACATTTCAGTGAAAACCCCCCCCAAAAAACTCCAAACAGCATCCAGGCCTCATCAAAAGCCTAGAGAAGCAAGACATGTTTAGACTTAATTAGCAACTTTTTGGGATGTGGTGACATGCTGGATTAGCGAATCTAAAATAAACCCCGACGTGTTTACGGCCTGCACCTTTTTTTTTCCTGCCTCAAAAGAAAAAAAAAAAAAAAAAAAAAAAAAAAAAACACACAAAGCAAAGGGTGAGGGGGAAATTGGGCGCTTTACGCAGACATGACTTGACAACTTAAGTAGCAGCTATATATCTGAATGACAACGAGACAATGCCCATTAGGAGCGCATGCACAGCGCAGAGTCAATATGCATGTACTGCAGTCGGCCGCCGCGGGGAAACACAAAGAGCAAGAGCTGATGAAAGATAACGGTTTATTAAATCTCTGCGCCCGATGAGACAGATAACATAACGACTGCCGACAGCCGCACAAATGACCTCAGTAAGTAAACGGCCAGAACCTGACAGTGTTATATAGTCACAGATTGCATCGGTTACTTATTACTTATTGATCACCGTTTCGTTTTTGCACATTTTGAAGGCTTTGTCAGGCAATAATGCTTCAATAACAGTGACTGAAGTCGGAGGAAAAAACAGCTGGACTTTAATTCAAACATTAAAAAAAATTAGATATCTTTTTTTTTTTTTCTTTTTTGAAAGAAATAAGCAACTTAAAGCAATCCTTTTAGATTTTACTGCTTCAAGAACAGATGGAGAAACGCTTCTGTGACCTCCCAGAGTTATTTTTGAAAGAACGACGAAGCTGAATGGGAACCGGAAAGTTTTTCTCTCAGATATTTTAAGGTTATTTATCTGCAACCGATAAATAAACCATTCTAAATATTCGTTGTAGCCCGACGTCTGATCTCTGACACAGTTCAGTTCAATATAAAACACTTTATGTATCCCAAAGGATACCTAAATTTGTTGCAAGGGTCAACATCTGAGCAGCAGACACGATATTCTACAGTAGCAAGTCCTGGATGACATCATCGGGTTTTAGCAAGAACTGCTAATCTGCCTCATTTGCTTTTGCCACTCCTCTTTAAAGCCATCTTTTCAACTCCTCTAGTCTCTGAGCTCGTAGTTTGTTCATTATTTCAAATTTTTAAACGCTAACCAAAGGTTTCTAGTTGTACAAACAATACCTTGTTGCCATGGTTACACAACGTAGCAACTCTCCAAGAGTTAATGGCGTCGTCTAAAACCAGAGGGAACAACTGTCCAAACGCGCGACGCTCGCAGAAAACGGACTCACCTTGGAGACGAGGGAACCGTGGATCATCTTCAGGATGTCGTCCATCTCCAGCAGCTTGAGTTGGATGAGCGAACTGTGGGGCCCGTTGACGTGGCCGATGTGGTCCAGGCCCAGGTAGTGGAGGATCAGCACGTCCCAGTCGTCTCTCTTCAGGGTGCTGTCCAGGTGGCGGGTCACGTTGTCGTCCACCTGAATCGCAGCAGCAGGGACACGTCCACTTAGAGACGACATTCAACATTCTCTCCAGAGGCTGGAGACGCGACATGCGTCGAAATCTAGCAAGGAAAAACGTTAAATAATGAAACCTAATCGCCTTAATCTGTGCTACAAACACAAGCCGTGTTTGTGGTGACGTGCTCTGCAACCAGCAAACCTGCAGGATAAACAGGAACAGCTTGTTGGGTCCCACCAGTGCAGCTGCTGAGCATTTCTTGAGTGATCTCAGCTCTCCGTGTCCCCGTTTGATTAGCTGCCTTCACCACTTTAATGCAGAAACTTTGCAATCCCCAGGATTTATGCACCCCATTTGCGTTTTGTCACATTACAGCCATAAACCTCGATGCACTTTATTGGAATTGAGCGCAATAGTTAAAAATGCGCCACTGAAACGTCAGGCGTGAATTCGCATTCATGCGCTTCTAATCCAGCACTTCGAAATGAAATCAGGTGAAATATATTGCCTCGAGTAACTAAAGTCAACGTGTGTTAAAATTTAATCTCATTAAGTGAACAAACAGGTTCATGAACACAACAGACAGGTCAGGCTGATGTTTAAAGCAGAACGAGACGATAAAACAACTGGACATCTCACGGAGCTCTGTTAAATCTGTTAAATCTTAAAAATAAAAAAACCCACAACGACCAAATGCAGTAAATTAAACGGAAAATAAAAGCCACACATGACCGAAACAATGACTGAAATGAACTATTAAGCCTCTGTAAACAAAATTGGCCTTTAAAAAATATTAATCATTAAGATGGAAATTATCAAGCTAATTTTGTGTCCCGTCAGACCGTCAGTTCCAGAAATCACACACACATAAAAAGAAAAAAAAAAAAAAAAAAACAAGCTTGTAAAAGTGCACAAGGGGTCAGTGTGACTCCACCAGGTGAAAAATGCTGTTAAAAGAACAATCTGTGGTCCATATTTCTCATTCAGTCCCCTTTACACACGTGGAGATCAAAGCGTTCACATACTTCTTCAATGCATCGGAGCTACATTATTATCACAGTGTAGTTTTGCAACTTTGAATGCCTAATTTTCCATTAAAAATAATAGAGTCTTTACTGCTATGAGGTAAAGTGCAATGCAGGAAAGATATTCTCACATAATATTACGCTTCCAGTTTGATTTCTTCTTCTGTCTTTGAATCCCCATAAACTTTGTGGATCATTCATAGTGTTCACATTGTGAAAGCCGTGTTAAACGTGACTCACTCCGAGGCGCGTGTCTGAACATCAATCTTCTGGCTAACATGGCAAAGCAGGTTTATTTCATTTCTTTCATCATTCCTTATCAATGTTTTTTTTTTTCCTGCTCCAAATTCCCGTATCACAAAAAGCACCTGGGGCTTTAATCCTTCCCTAGCATTCGCAGAAAAATCCATCACTCAACGACGCGGACTGTTTACAGCACAAACCCGGGGCCGATTCAACTCCCGCTCACCTCGGTGTAGTCGGACACGAAGAACGAAGTGGTTCCGTCGTACTCCATGAAGTGCTTCGGGAAGAGGCGGACCCACGTGTCGTCCCCGTAGAAGACGATGCGCTTGCCGGCCGTCTTGGCCTGCCAGATGAGGTTGTCCTCCAGGAGGGCGGGGGAGTTCAGGTTCATTACCACGTCGATGAAGCCCGGGATGCTGCCGGTGGTCAGAGCCTGTAGAGGGAAAGGTTTCATCCTCAATAACCGCCTTGTAATGGACCTTGGATTGTCACTGGGTTGAACACAGCTTCTTTAATCTGGTGGTTTGTGTGGCGAAATGAAAACAGCTCATCATTTTTGCATGTCTGAGGAACCACTGTCGATTCAAATAAGGCCGAAATGATCAAGTGGTTGAATTACTCTGAATCGAGTACTGAAATCTCAACAGAGGTCCAGTCAATTGGTGCTGGTAGTCTCCCAGTGTGTGGAACAGAGATAACCCGACTGCAGATCCTGTGTTTCAGGTGATGGTAGTATAAAAACAACTTATTTTGGTCAAGAACAGCTAAAAAGTTTGTTGATCATGATTGATTTTCAAAAGCATTAACATGGTAAACCATCCTTTACTTCTACATTTTCTTTTTCTTTTCTTTTTTTTTTTCCAGTTTGATGTATCGTTCACTCAAAAGGTTTGGCTTGAATTTGCGTTCAGCCGCCCTGAGACAATTTAAAGGATCGCCTTTTTGCTGCATTTATAACCGCAAACATTTTGGGGTCTCCATCTCCCAGCTTTGATCACACAGAAACAGAACATTTTCCACGTTCGTCCTCTTGTGTAGTTATTTGCAACGTAACTCAAACCCCTTATGGTTTCTACCAAAATGCAAATGGAAGCTTTTAATATTTCTTTATGAGACGGCTTCCTTTGTGATATTTTTTACATAAAGGCTCAGCTTTCCCACCTGAGCTGTGGAACCTCTGTAGCGCCTCCAGAGTTACTATGGCTTCGTCTCTGAGTAACAGTCTCCTGATCCAACAAGCCTAGTTTATGTGGATCACCATTTGTTGACAAGGTCAACAAATGTGTCATAATTTTCAGATGATTGATTAAACAATGCAGAGCTCTCCGGCCTTCACTGTGCATTAAGCTGCACACTAATTAGGTGACATTTGAAGGCAAATTGGTTGCACGGGGACTTAATTTAGGACTTGAATACAAAGGCACAGAGTTTTATTTGTAAACAAATGTGAAGACCATGCATCATTTTCCTTCCTCTGACACGTTATGTTTCATATTTCATTGAGGTGTGTCTAACTTTGTCATAACAAGAGAAGAAGTGGAAAACTTAATGGGGTGTAGACACTTTGGAAGACAAACCCGGCTATGACTTTGGTTGCTGCTCACTTTCTCCGATTTTATATACATTTAGCCACTCTGGTGCCCCCAGAATATTTTCATTAGGGTGGACGCACCAGGCAAGATTTAAGGAGCACGCAGCTACAAAAAAGAACAAAAAAAAATTCTAATTTTTTTATTTATTAAATATTATATTGATTTTATTTATTGGGTTTTACATTTCATGTCAGAGAAAAATAGATGCCTTTCTCTGACATGAATATTATTCTAGGGATTGGCAAAAATTCTTTAGGAAGGGGCCATGGCCCCTCTTTTCCCAATTCTTGGGAGCGCCAATGTTCAGCAAAGCGTATCGTCACTGTAATGTTCAGGGGAGTTTTCACATAACTGAATCAATTCAGTGTAATAAGAAATTGTCCGGGTTGCAATCCGTGTTTGACAATGGACACTGTGACGCTGAGAAAGCTGAAGGGGTAGAAATAATTTTGCAAGGTGTGGAAAAGAAATAGCTCTGTTCCCATTACAAATGTGCAGAATATTTTGTCAATATTCTGCTGATGGTAAAAAAAAAACCCACAATTTTGCAAGAGGTGTTTCAATTAAATAAGAAATGAAACTTAAATTACATGTGAATTAGTTTGTTCACACGAGAAGTCATTAGAAAACATCATCCTCAACTACTTCCTGTTTTATTCTTCTTCGTGGTTTGCACCAGTAGCATCCGGTTGTAAATCATGCAACTCTTGTGATGTGATAGTTTTCGTTGCAGTTTTGCAAAATAAACCCATTTCGATACAAACCAGCGAAATTGCCTCGTTTCTATTAAACAAATTTATTTTCAAAATGTCAGATTGAGCAATCACGTGGTCGATGGAAATGAATTTAATATTAGCTTCCAGGGCAGAATCTGCTCCACCCCTCAAGAAGGAGAATCGCATGATGCAGCTTTCACCGAAACACTGAAGGAGATCCGAGTTTGCAGACATGAGCAAACTGTCACTTAACCCCCCGTGAGCTGCCGAGGGCACAGCCCGACGTCCTTCAGCATGTTCCAAAAGACACAGAGATTAGCTGTGTTTATTGTGCGATAACCCAGCCGTGAACAAAAACTACTGAGGGGTGTTATGGTGGGCAGGGAAACTATTAAATCACTGCCTAAAGCACCGTCTCAATGTTGTTGTGTCTGTGTACTTGTGCTTATATAATCCGGTCTTCCACTTCACATCTAAGTATTTTGTTCATCTTGTCAGCTTTTACATTTGCAGGCAAAACACTTTCTCTTTGTTTGCTCCAATCTGTGGTGCTGTTTGAGAAGTGCTTTAACTCGTCCATACCTACGCCGCCAAACAGAAGCTCTTCAAAAAAAAAAAAAAAAAAAAAAACACACGACAACCACCCACACGTAAAAATGAAAACACCAAAAAGTGATAAATCTTTTCTTATCCGTGATCAACCCTTTTGTAAAAATGGAAATGTATGTTTTACTCGTGCAAATCTGTATGCAAAGAGCCGACATTTTGGTGTCGAAGGAGGAGTTTCCAACGATAAATTGTCCCAGTAATTGTTGCAAAAAGCAATATTATTGTTGTTTTGGGACACTTCATGTAACATATTGTTACTGGCGTAATGAGGCCACTTCGTTCTCTCAAAGACCAATTACCGTCACACTGACATCTTAAATAAAAATACAAATAAACCAAAAACAAGAAATAAAATGAATCAAAATTTCTCTGTAAACAAAATTTCCCTGAAAAAAAATTGAAAAAAATCAGAATTGAAATCATCACGCTAATTTCATTTATGTGATTAGTTGATTAATTGCAACAGGCTTAATGCTAGGCTAACTGTGCTCTGAAAACATCAACCTGTGGTTTTTTGGACACAGTTTGCCCTTATCCATTTGAAGCTTAATGACAGAGTCAGTAAGTCAGTACAACATGATGAAGAAAACAGCTTCAGGTTACCATAGGAGCTAGAAGGAGCTCAGCATACAATATTAAGGCTAAGAATATCAAAGCAAACCTGCACTGTTTTATTCAGGCGAGCTTTCGAGTTTTACATGCAAGTGAAACGCCGAATATAGATTTGAATGCAGGCTCACAGAAGTTATGGTTACCAAGGACTGAATGCAGTAAATGAGATGCAGTCATGTTTTTGATCAGTTGTCTTTATTTCTGTAAAAATACCTCTGTCCAAAACCCTGAGGGAGATCATACACAGTGACACAGAGAGAAAGCTCCACAACGGGCCAATATACTAAACCTTTACTCAACTATTTTAGCTTCAGTTTGATTTTTAAAAGTTGGGGTCAAAGCAGAAATTTCAAGAAAACTTTGTTCCACGGCTATATATATATATATATTTTTTTTTATTAACATTTTGGGCGACTCTTTTGTTTCAGGTGCTTATAACAGGGAAGGGATGGATGACTCTGCTGCAAAGCCACGCTTCGCTTTCTGCCTGTTCAGCTGCACGGAGGTCTCCGGTTTTATTAATAGCAATCTGCTATTTTGCACACAAAGGTGCGGGGCTGTGCTGTGTGGAGATACTCTACAACTGTCCTTTCCGAACGCTTTGAAATTGTTTAAATTGCTCTAGATGGAGAAATCACGTTGAAAAGCTGCCCAGATGAATGAGTGACTCATCGACGCACTAATTACCGGCCCACAGCGTGTGTCCAAGGCCTGTGACATTAATAAATGTCGCATACAGTACGAGCGGGGTTTACTGACGCTCTCCGGCGTAGCGAAGGTGCCAGAATCCCGGCGGAAGGGGCCGCGTTCCATGTTCCAGAGTCTGGCAATAGATGGGCTCTGTTTATTTTTTGTTTTTTTTTCCACTTTCCTTTTCAGCCACTGCTTTCTGCTCGCTTCTGGTAGGAAGACGTTCCTTCGCAAACTGAAAAATATCCTTGATCGTCTCAGATCATTCGCCAGAAGAAGCCACGAGCCGCTGTGTTCAGACCAACCAGGCCGATTCCAGACTCTCAAAAGCTCACAATTCATTGCTTTAAGTGTTGCCGTTCCCTGAAATCCACTTTCAAATGAAGCACCTCAGTGATACTCCTGCGTGAAGAGAGTCTCGCCCAACTGGTTACGACTACAATAACTGTTCCAAGAGATGAACATTTTCCAAAAGAGCAAAATACAACTCAACTGTTAGAGACGAGACAAAAGTTAACTTGAGAATTAAAAGAAGATCTTTAATAAAAGGAGAAACCAAACTCATAATCGTAAAGCATCACTTGCGGCTCTAGTGGCTGTTGGAATGCGGTTCGTCAAAGAAATAATTGCCACAGATAGGTTTTGCTTTTAGTTAGTTGGTTGAGTCATAAGCGTTGACTGGGTGCAATGCAGTGATGTTAAACAGAAATTAGCAGCTGGTCTGTAATGCCCCCTGCTGGTGGAGTCGTTTTGTTTTGCAGGCCTTTTTGGAGAACAGACTTTCTGAATCATGTTGAGGTCAAGCTGACCAGCAGAGCTACTGCAGACAGAGCAACGTGTTGCCTTACGTGCTCGTTTTCTAAAATACAACACGGCGTGACCGCAACAGAAAATGTATTGTTCTGATCCACTTTGATAGGGTTTGGTTTCCTAATGTACAGAAAAATGTTTTCTTTCATCTAAGGAAACAAAATACCTACCACACATCCAGACCTCTGGTCCTCTATTTTTTCTGAGAATCTGTACATTTTTGGGGTATCTGGCTGCAAGTCATAGTTTTCACTCTCTTCACAGAGTTTTAAAGGAGTAAGTCCAGCAGACTGGTTAGTGCTCTACATAACCTTAATGTGACATCTTGATTGTAGGCTTTGTGTCAGTATCATTCTGGAAAACATCTGCATAGCTCAGACTAAGCAAAAAGGCTTCATGGCCAGTCAACAATGCAAAGCTGAATCCATGGAAAGCTTTGGTCTCGACTGATCATAGCATTTGCCTCTGATGTCTTTGCTTGATCATTTTGATGTTCGCCAACTAAAGACAGGCCTTTAACATGTGGCTTCTACAGCACAGGGTGTTAAGATTTCAATCCATTACAATCTAGTGTGTTAGCTGCAAAGTTGGTCTCTAACTGTCTTCAGATAAATAAGACTCTCTTACAATGACTTAAGTCCAGATGGAGCAGATTGTCATTTTAAAGATTTCTATTTCCCCAATTACTGTATCACCATCTGGGTTGCACTGTCGAGCAGTTGGTATCGCTGTTGCCTTGCAGTAAGAAGACCCGGGGTTTGAATTCTGGCCTGGGGGGTCTTTCAGCATGGAGTTTGCCAGTTCCTTCCCCCCATAGACCAAAAACACAACTTTGAGGTTAACTGATCTCTCTAAATTGTCCTTAGGTGTGGATGCATAGTTGATCGCTCTCTGGCTGCTGACGATGGGCACCAGCTACCCCAGGAACGGGACTGGTGTATATATATGTAGAATAGAAGATGAATGGATGGATGGATGCATCTGCAGAGATCTTGCATTCCAACCTTGTGCAGATGTTCCATCTTGCCTTTTTGCAATACCGTGGCCGCCACCAGAAACCAGTTGGGGTCAGGAACGTCTAAAAGACATTGGTCAGGTTTGTATGGGATCCGATTCTTGCCCGATGTTTAACAGGCAAATATTCCTCATACATTTGGAATAAAACACCCACCCACATGCAAGAAATCGTGATGTAAATTAAAAATGCCCTATTTTTCTTCTTCTGGGCTTAGAGACTGAAACATGCATGAAATGTGTCTATGAATAAGGTTGACTTGACCCTAGGGCTCGCATAAATTTCTTGAAAGTCTACTTTGTGACATACTCGCCCATAAACAAAAATGTGAAATGCATCACTATTTGAGGGATAAACATTTGCCCACTCAAAATACAACCTGCCTTACCAAATTGTGATGTATATATTTTGTCATAAAAGAAGAAGTGAATGAATACTGTTAGATGCGAGAAAAAAAAAAATTCAAGTTTGAAGATTTCTTTTCGTGTTGTACAATTTTTGCAGGGCTTTCCATCTTCTTTAAAATAAACTACCCCCTGCATGAGGGAAAGACGGAAATTGGCACCGAATGTCCGCCTGTCTTTGTCCTTCATTATCCCCACATCTTTCTCTAAACCCTCGGATTACAGGGAAACATCTGCCTCCCTGCACGTCCACATAAATCTCAATCCTCTCCGTGTCCTCCCCCTGCTCTACAGCACTCTGCCTACAGGACGCTTCATTTTTTCGCAGCCAAGACGACAGCGAACCATGAGTAAAGGTGTGAGAGGTTGCGTCAGTCAGTAAAGTCCAGCTACAATATTCTCACATCACTAAAACAAAGGCTGGACAGAACTATTGAACGTAGATTTACTGACTCAGCAGATTTACTCTTACTTTAATCTCTCTCTAGTCAACTGTACTTTTGGCCAAACTGACTGTTCTTATAACAAAAAAATCACAATAAATGATAAACGATACGATAAATGCACCTCCCTACTTTCTCATTTTAATTTCTTTAGAATCTATAAATGGCAAAATAATACTTTTGTCCTAAATAATTTACAGCTTTGAAATCTAAATTGGCGTCAGCAGTCTCAAGTTTCACAAAATTGCAGACAGGAAATCATTCACAGAAATCCCTGACTGGAGATGGTGGCAGTGAGCCAGGTTAGTTTGGTGGACCAGTGAGAGTTTGGACGTCATGCGTTCTCATGTGTCATAATTTCGTTTGATGACTATAATCAGAACTCAAATTAAAGCACGACGTGCGAGAGGAAGCCATCTGCTTCAAGCAGGGCCGCGAAGAACCCCGGGGCATCACACCAAACCACCGCACCGTGGCTCCAGTACGACTTCAAGAAAACAAGAACAAACTCACTTCCCAAGACTAAACTAATTCTTTAATGAGAAAGAGTGACTGATTTTGTCTCCCTGATCAGGAATATTTTTAAGTAAACATCAGCTGTCCACTTTGTCAAGAAGCTGTTGAGTGTGAATTCCCACAGCTCCCGTTCTGCCTTCCCAACCATTTCATCAAGACATCACTGAGGACGATTCTGTCCACGCCGTCTTTTCTCTGCAGCAGGGCTCCTCCAGGCTGATGTGTGGCTCCCGTCTCCTTGGGTTGAGAC
Organism: Poeciliopsis turrubarensis; assembly: GCA_010277015.1. Lineage (NCBI taxonomy): Eukaryota > Metazoa > Chordata > Actinopteri > Cyprinodontiformes > Poeciliidae > Poeciliopsis > Poeciliopsis turrubarensis. The sequence goes on along the minus strand of VMRN01000012.1, from coordinate 7,506,056 downwards.
AGCTTGACACCGTCAGCACATCCTCATTCTTTTCCGCCACCACCGAGAAAGCATAAATATCGCCTCTTACTTTTTTTCTCCCCCTCTGACGCGGGAGAGAAAAAAAAAATATTCCACTTTACCCTTCAGCTTTTTGTCAGACGGCTTTCGTCCCCCTCCGCCCTGCCCCGCCCCGCCGCCTATGGGATACAGACTAAGCTAAGCTGATCATTTGCAGGTGGAAAAAAAAACAAAAAAAAACATAAAAATATCACCGCCTTTGCAACCTCCTGCCTACTGACAACAACTGCTGACTCTTTGCTGTTCGCAGCAGTCGGGTCGCCGTCTCGGCGTGTTTCAGCACAACAAACTGTCATTGGCAGCAAGCACAACATGACTGCCATTCCCTCTTGGCTCGGCAGCACTCGCGCTGCTCTCATCGACATGACGCGTCATCAAAATTTAACAACACGCCCCGTTTTCCTGCCTTCGGATTCAGAAAGAACATTTATCTGCTGTTTCTGAAAAGTTCCTCGTAGTTTCCTTACACTGCATATGTTATATGTTGGCTGGGCGGTTATGTGTATGCAAACTTCATTTACATTAAAAAAAACAAAAAAAGTTTTCACTGGTGGACAGGTTTGTGTTAAAAATGCACCGATCAATCAGCCAGGGATCGGAATCAGACGATATTTTTCTCAGATCTGCTCTGATTGATTATTGGTTGGTATAACAGTTCTTGAAATTTGATTTATTTCTCCAATCCTTTAAATGCTTTAAGATTAATGACTTTAACTGTTTCCTGTTTATGGAACCTGAAACCTGCCTTGATTGATAAGTGGGAATGTTTTTGTGATGTCTTTTACTTACTTTCACTTGGACTCAGAACTGCTACGACTGTTCAACATGAAGCAAAGTTTTTTTTTTTCTCTTGTATTTGATATGATCATGTTAAAAAAAAAAAAAAAAAAAAAAAAAAAGTAATCTGTCCGACATCTGAACCAACCAGTCGGATGACAAATAAAACCAGAAACCGGTATTGGCCTGTAGGTTAACGCACATTCTTGTTTTAGTTTATGAATGCAGAAGTTGCCCAGGAACCAGAAGTTTATCTTGTAACTTGTGGGTTGCTGGTTCAAACCTCTGCTCCGCCTCCTCAGTTATTCTCTCTCTTCTGCTTTACCTGCCAGCAGGGGCTAACATGTAGCTTCTGTTTTGTTGTAGATTTTCTCCTTCTGGGTGCCACGTTAAATTACACTAGATCCTGTGGTTGCTATATACAATCATTAACCCTACACAACAGCTGATATTAAATGAATCACAATATTCATCTAATATCGGCACTAGCATCAGTACCAGCTGATATTTGTCGCTTTTGAACATATCAGAAATAAAACTTGGTCGATATTAACAACCATCAGTTCAATCTTGAGTGGTAGTTTTCTTTTTAAAGTCTCTGAATTGTAGCGAAGTAAATAAATGTACCTATACATTGGTAAATATTGGTTATCCGCCATGACAGCAATACTAATATCAGATATCGATATCGGCCCAAATTTTCATATCGGCGCATCCCCAGATGATATGTTTGTTTTCAATGCAACATGATGAAGTGGTATGATATTATTTCTTTTAGATTAATCACAAATTTTTTTTATAAAGACTTCCAATTTGCTCCTGTGAAATTTTCCAAACCCATAACAAGTTGCTACCTTTTAAACCCCCCCAAAAAAACCCAGGAAGACCATATCTTGTTAATTTATAAGCGGTCTACTTTTCAGCCATAAAATTTAACATGCAGGATGAATAATGGAGGCCCGAATGATGTGGGATTGAGTTTTATTTTGTTCTTCTGACTGACGTCTGAGTGAACTTCCTCGGACAGCCACTCCCGCAAAGACTGACAGGCACAGCTTGACGGAAAGACGAATGCCGCAGCAGGATGAATTATTTAGGGAAGATAACCCTTTCTTCGTGGTCCCTTCTAACATCTCTCCTTCTTTATGCTTTATTAACACACGTCTCAGGGCTTCCAACCAAAAGCTGAACACAGCTTGTGTTTTTACTGAAGAGGTTATAGTCGCTGATGTTTAAGTTAATCAACAAACTGGACTTCCAGCTCTACGAAACGTTCCGAACTCTTGTGAAGCAAGTAGCTCCTCAACTTTTCAAGCACTGCCTATGCGTTTTGTTTGTGATTTTCCAACACCTGGTAGGAACCAGATGGTTTATGATTAGCTCCTGTTGTGTATTTATGATTTTATGACTGATAAAGTCGATAAAGCAAAGGATAGAAAGGGGAAAATTATCATTGGAACTGTATTTTGAATTTCAGAAAAGTGAAAGCCATACTCGTATTTAAAATGATCATTTGATAAAACTCACTGTGTCCCAACCTTAACAACAGACTAACAACAATAATAATAATATTACCTCATATGTTGAGGTAATAAAAAAACTGAATGCTTCATTTGATGCTGTACTATATTAATTCTGTTAATAAAATCCAACATGGCTCAACTACAGTCAAAACACTCCAACATCTGAGGTCAGCCACACAAACATAGAAGGTTTTCCTTCCTTAAAGCTAACAGTCTTGATAGAATTTTTTTCTGTTTTAGAAAAAACAACTAGAATGATAATAATAATAATAATAATAGACAGAAAATGGACAAAAAAGACGAAGTGATGCTGACTTTGACGCTTTGACTCATACAGTGCCTTGCAAAAACATTCACACCTCTTGAAAGTTACGATACAAACTTCTATCTTTTTTTGGGATTTTATGCAACAGAACAATTACCCATTATGGACGAAAAATTAAGCTAACTAGCTAGCCTTTTTCATAGCTCAAAAGGTAGCTAGCTTAGTAGCTAGCTAACCAAAAGAATTTGCCTTAGCTAGCTAAGTGGTTGCGTCTTAGCTAACACTTAGCTAGCTAA
>VMRN01000012.1:7468342-7503125 GCA_010277015.1 Poeciliopsis turrubarensis | reverse complement strand
CTAGCTAAGTGGTTGCGTCTTAGCTAACACTTAGCTAGCTAAGTGGTAGCTTTTTAGCTAACATTTAGCTAGCTAAGTGGTAGCGTCTTTGCCACCACTTGAATGCGTGACAGAAAAGTCCCGCAAGAAATAACTAAAACTATATGAGATTAAGTAGTTCTGCCGCTGCAGGGCGGGTTTAAGGTCAATTTAAATCGTTTTACGTATTCAAGAAATTTTAAGGCTTTTATTTCAGACACAGAAATGTAATACTTTCTAAGAATGCGCTGTTGGAAAACCAAGCCTTCAGATGCCTTTGCATATTCAAGACGTGGATAAATGTAGCATAAACAGGCTTTACCTTGATCCTGGGCATGGTGACAGTGGGAGGTCTTGCCTTGGCCACGAAGCTGTGGGACGAGCCTTTCTCCACCAGGTACCGGGTGTAGGGCATGCGGGGCCCCTCGGGGGGTCCAAACACGAAGTCCTCTCGGAGGGCATCCACCACCATGAGGACGACCCTCCTGAACAGCGGCTGGGGCAGGCGGCTGGAGTTGGGATGGCTTCCTGCGAGGCAAGAACATCTCAGATGAGCTCATCCACAGCCAGGGTGACAGACAGACCGGTAGGGGCATAGTGATGCTGGGGGCTCTCACCTGCCAGCGGCTCCGCGGGTGAATCCGACAGCTTGCTCTTGGAGGAGAAAGAAGACTTTACCGGAACGGGGAAGAAGCCCCTCAGGAAGAGGGCGACGCCGAGCACTTCAAATATTAAAACGAAGCAGGCGAAGACAGACGAGCGGACTCTCATGGTGGTTTTACGGAGCGACTAACTTCTCTGAACGGGACAAGTCGCTGACGACACACAGCAGGAGTTGCAGCGGCCACGCTTCACCGGGACAACGCGCCAAGCTGCGTGTCGCCCCGCAACATGTCCGTCTGTCAGGAAACGTAGCGAACAGTCAATGTTTGAACGTGTATTTGGGATAAACGCACTAATACCGGTTAGCAACGTAGCCATTCATTTTAGCTTCCGCGTTGATAAACTACGGCAGGCGACAGAACCAGACGAGACCAACGCGCTTTTTTTAAAGAGCTCCGGGGTGATGTTTGGGTTTGGACGCCACAGGACTAAGGTTGTACGATGATGAAATTGCAAATTAAAAAAAAAATTAATCCTATAATATTGAACTTGTAATTCTGCTCTTAGAGGAGAAACAATTAAGAATATATAAGGATAAACTGTAAACACAAAAAGAAGTACGTTAAGGATTACAGGACTAGAGTTCCCGTATGTTCATGTCTGAGCCTCTGCTGCCATCTGCTGGCAGAATTTAGTCACTGCAAGACATCTCCGTTTACATCATGATTTATGCTCGATTAACCTTCATTCCTACAATATTCACAAAAAGTAAATAGAGGTGAATATCAAAACACATCATAAAAATTACATCCAGATTCCTCCTTTAATAGTTAGAATTTATTTCTGGCATCCATCCATTGACACACCTTGATTTGATATTTTATGTAATTTTAGTAACAGCTGAAGTTGTGGAGTGTCAACACAACATGAAACTCTTCATCTTGCTCTTTCATAAAGACCAGAATTACAGACTGGAGGACCTATAGTTGTTTCTCCCACCCGAGTTATGGCACATTTTTCCTGAATGCTTCCATGTTTTAACAAGCACTAACGTATGCTGTTCACTTTTTTTGTTTTTAATGAAGCCAATAATGAAATTGCTTCACTTCGTATCCTCTAAATATGTAGTAACATCCCAACATGATTGAGAAAAATGTCTAATTTTGTATTTTATTTCTGGTATTGTGTCCATTTTTGATTGGAGGAATGTAAACAAAGCATCAGAAAGGAAAAAAAGCTAATGAAAACTAGAAGAAATTGCCAAAGTTTAAAAAAAAAAAAAAAAAAATTGCAATTCCTTTATTTTTTGATTACAGTTGCACCAAAGTCCATAAATAATGAACTTATTTTTCTTTCCTCTTCAGAACACTAATGAAGGCGTCTTTTGGAACGTCGACGTTGCCGATGCGCCGCATCTTCTTTTTACCCTCGGCTTGCCTCTTCAGCAGCTTCATCTTCCGCGTTATGTCGCCTCCGTACTGCGAAAAGACGAATGGCTGATTATGACGACTTACGGCAAGTTATCACACAAGCCAACAGAAGCCTTTCTACTTACACATTTCGCAAGAACATTTTTCCTGAATGCTTTTATTCTGAAAGAGGAGCACAGCACCGCGTTTATTCCAAAGCGCTACTTATTGATTGTTGTTCTATGGCCAGGGTCAGACTCCGACAGACGGAGGAGCTGCACTACTTACGTTTCTCTTGCTATGACTTTACTTCCAATGGCTGCCTGGATGGCGATCTCAAACATCTGCCTGGGAATGGATTCTTTCAGGCGCTCACACATGGCTTTCCCTGTACTGTACGCGCGCTCCCTGTCAGGAAAAACCCAGTCAGAAGACACAAATATATATACATATATATAAAAACAAGCACTTAATTGTACTTAAATTTTTACTATTTGCAGATGAAGACAAATTTTACTGAACAATAAATTGTTCAAGAAATTGCTAATTTCTTGAACATTGTTGTTGTATTGGAGACCTTTTTCAATAATATATATTGATAATGGCATAATGCAAGTTTGCCCTCCAAAAGAATAGTAAACTTTAGTTTTGTGCAGAACACATAGAGATGGAACTGTAGGATCAGAATAACTGTCATATTATTCAAACTCCACAGAAACCAATTTAATCAAAAACCAACCGAGGAAGTGTGAAAGTGCTACAAAGTAGCACCAGAGTAACAAATACAACCATCCAGATTATTTGAACACAATAAAGACTTGACAGTACCGGTGTACGATGGTGGTGAGCTCCTCCACCGGCTGGCCGTTCAGCAGAATGTCCATCTTTATCAAGTCGGCAGCCTGGTAATCAGCGTTCTCATAGTCAAAGCTTTGGAATCATCGGATGAAAGAGGTGAGGAGAACGCAGAGCTTTCAGAGTCACTTCAGGAAAATCAACGAGGTCTAGAATTGCTAATCAAATGGGAATGACGAGAAAAACAACTGCACTGGAGGAAAGTCATATTTGATAAGAAAACTGAGTTTCCAGCAGTTCTAATTAGCGTCTTGTATTCGCATAAAGGGATGATTTTTTTCGTAACACGCAGCATTTGCTCTAACTCGCGACTGCTTTCAGATTCAGCCTTGCGTCTGGTCATCGTGTCCCTCTCCCTCAACTATCATGTCACAATTTTATTTGTTATGGCCTTCGCTTTTTTGTCAACACATCCTCGCCTTCGTAGCACATAAACAGCTGCATGAGAGACATTGAGGCGATAACACGAGGAGCTTGTCGAGGGTGTCTCTTTCTAAACAGAACTGGACAAAGTACATTTGGCATCCCAAATGAACCGTGTCTCTTTCTTGTAAGAATGACCAGCGGTGCCATCTGCTGGCAGGCGGCCGAACTACACCACTAAAAGAAAGCTTAAACGGACATCAGCTAATCAGTAATTGGAGGTCATTTTAATCTGATTAATTGACAATTAATCGTTACTCTCGCTAATATGTTCTTTCGATATGAAAATGCATAAATGTACTGAGAGGTAAATGTGAAATTAACACTCGGGCAGTTGTAATGGGAAAGACAGAGTAAGAAGTCCTCCAACTTGATGTTTAACACTAATCCTGAAGCAGCTGGAACCTGTCAGTTGTAGATACAGCTGCACATAAAAGCCTGAAAATCCTGAGTGTGAAGACTTACTTATATTTACTAGATTACTAGATTAGTAATTCATAATTCATTTTCCTCAATAAACACAGGACTAAACATAACAAATTTGTCCCTTTTCATTTTCTCCCGTTTTTTTTCCTCTTGATGTACGAAAACCAGCCGTTGTTTTGAGCTGCATGCTGCGACCGCCTACAGCTTACCTGGCGTATCCGGAGGACATTGATTTGAGGAGGTCGTAGAAGTCCACAACGATCTCGTTCAGGGGGAAGAGATACTTCAGCATGACGCGCTGCTCGTCAATGTACACCATGCTCTTCTGCACCCCCCTGCGACTCTGAAAGATAAACCGCGGCTTTCTTTTCCAAGGCCTTTAGTTTTGCTTAAAAGCTAACTTTCTGACCCCGCAGCAGGCACACCTGTGTGCATTCTTCATTTTCTAAACTGGTGTGTTTATGCGTGCATAACTGCATCCATACTGAGTTTTAATTCATCTCTTTAGCATTTTACTCCCATTCCTCTTACCATGCACAGGCTCATAATTTTGCCGGTGTAAGCGTCTGGAGCCAGAATCGTCCCCAGCACCATGGGCTCCAAGTACTCCAACACGACCGATCTGTCTGGGAACTGAGCCGGGTTCACTATGGTTACCTCCTCGCCGCCGTGCTCCTGCGAGGACAAGAACACGGGAACATGGGACGGGTTTTAGTGGTCCTCATCACATATGACATTAAGGAGAAAGTCAGGAGGAAAAATACCTTAAAATTGGAAAGAAAAAAAAAACTATTCCTCTATAAGCATGCAGAAATTATATCATGATTTTTGATAAAAAGGATCAAAATCTGCAAATATCTCATACTTGAAATGAGAGAAAAATAACAAGAATAAAGTCACTTTTCAACAAGTGATAAGTGACTTTAGAGATAGAGGAGCTGGTTTCACGTCAATAATTCTTGAATACTGATTTTTAAAAAGACACCAGCTCCACTGGCAGATTATTTCACTCATGGGAAAATGTCTCACTATGAGTGAAATAATCCAGCCAGTGGAACTAGTACCGTTTAAAATAATCAGTTTGGCACTTTTCACTATCCCTAACAAAACATCCCTGATCTGCAATTCAACCAATCTCTGCAGTAAAAAAAAAAACAAAAAAACAACAACAAACAAAACGGACGTTTGTGCAAGAAGCGGCTTCTACCTTGATGAGCTTCGGCGAGGAGAGAACGGCCTTGTACGGCACGGTGGGGGAGGTCACTATGACCGACGCGTTGTACTCCTGCTCCAGTCTCTGATTGAACACCTCCATGTGCAGAAGACCCAGAAAACCAAGTCTGTAGAGGAGGACACACAACGCAACACCACTAGAAAACAGGCGGGGGAAGCAGGAAAGACGTCTGAGGCCACATTCACACAGCGGGTTTTGACGCTCGATTCAGATTTTTTTTGTGTTGTGCGGTCGTTCAATCTGCTGACTAAATGCGAGCGCAGCTTTAAAATTTGGATCGATTTTAAAGTTTATTCAGCAACGAAAGCCGATGCACAGTCTACACGAGATCGCAGCAGCAGCAGCAGAGAAATCGCAACCAATAGCAACAGCATTGTGTGAAGCATTGATGGCAATTTCTATAGAGAAGTCAGGATGCGTAGAGATTATGATGCAATGCCAGCAGAACAGATTTCACTCAGAAGTTCATCATCATTATTTTCTGCTGTTGTTTACGTCCTGATTTAAGGCATCTGGCTTCTTCTGGTGTAGAATTACGACGCATGTCTCACGTCAACAACATAAAAGAAGCGTGTATGATAAGTGAAATCTTGGCAATAAGCGGCCTTATCGCCAACATTTTCTCCTTCGTGACCTCGGTACAAATCCTGAGTGTCTTACGACCCAGAAGTCCGTTTTTTTCCTCTAACTGAAAATCGCCGGTTCTGACCTCCAGCCTGCTCCGAGGGCCAGACTGCTGTCTCTCTGCACTGTGACACTGGAGTCATTCAGGGTCAGCCTCTCGATGGCGTTCCGCAGGGCCGGGTACTCTGATTGGTCCATTGGGTACATGCCTGAGGAGCAGGAAACGACAAAGGGAAGCACATTAGCAGCCGCACTGGACGACTCACTGAAAGCCTTACGTAAACAAAACCTGACTCAGGGGCTGAGAGCAGAACAATGTTTAGACAGTTCTCTACCTCCAGTTTACTTTTTAAAAGCGGAGCTCAGGGAGAGCCTTACCGGCGAACACCATGGCCTTGGCAGGCTTAAAGCCCGGAAGAGCTTGGACCGGACGGTCGTGGCGGTAAAGAGTGTCGCCAATCTGGGCCTCCTTCACGTCCTTCATCCCCGCAACGATGTAACCCACCTGGCCTGCAAAGCTGGAGAACGGCCATATTGGTGTTAGCATGAGACGCTAACGCAACGCTTGTCTAAAACCTTTTATTACGTTGGCCAAAATTGTTTGGGGGCCAAGAACAAAAAAAGCCATTTAACATTTTTTGAAAACACAAGAAATACTAAAACAACAACAACAAAATAAAGTTATACTTAATTAATGAAAAGAATGCAGTAGAGATTTGTAGCAAATGGTAGCGCAGATTATTGTAAATCAAAATGCAAATACGGTTTTGCACATTTGCCTCATGAAAGCACAGATCTTCAATAAATTTATGTTTTGAAGGTTCAGCACTTTTCTATGTTCTTGACCCTGATTTTTATTTTCCAGGCTGTAAAAAGTTTGACTGGCAAAGAAGAAACTGTAAACTAAAGGCCAGTAGATAACGATAAACGGCGTCTGTGTACAGTTTCTGTGTCGCGTGCTCCTCTGGCCGCAGCAGGCCCAGCTCATTGACTTCGTAGGTTTTACTGAGATGCGCCGACACGATCTTGTCGCCCTTCTTCACCCGACCTCCGATCACGGCGATGTTGGCCACCACTCCTCTGTAGTGGTCGAAATTGGAGTCAAACACCAGAGCTTTGAACGGGTCGTCGACGCTCCCTCCAGGACTGGGGGGTGGGGGGGAGAACGAAGGAGAGCGTGAGCAAACCGAGACAAAACGAGAATTCACGCGAGAGACGGAGAGGACTAACTCGCCGATCTTACTGCGGGATCCTTTCGACGACCGCCTGAAGAACCGCCTCCACGTTTGTTCCCAGCTTGGCTGAAATCTGACGCACACGAGGAGACGTTTGTGAGGCATGCGCGGTGAAACGTACGGGGAAACGGTTAGCGTCTTCCCGCCATCTTTTACCCTGATGCACTCCTCGCGTGGGATATCGAACACATTCTCGATCTGCGACTCCACTCGCTCCGGGTCGGCGTTTTTCAAATCAATCTGAGGAGACAGAACAAGGTCACCTTTCCTTGTATGGGCAACTCCCATTGGGAAGGTCTGAAAGTACCTTGTTAATCACAGGTATGATAGCCAGCTGGGCTTCGAAGGCCAGGTAGAAGTTGGCAACAGTTTGCGCCTGAATCCCCTTTGAGAGACAACAACAGATGAGAGATCTCATATCATGCAGGAAGATAAATCCTCAGAAAATTAATAAATATATATTCATTACTTGATTGGCATCAATAATCAGCAGGACACCTTGGCAGGCGGAAAGTGAACGGGACACTTCGTAGCTGAAGTCCACATGGCCCTGGAGAGAAAGCATATGAAAGATATCTTTCATATTTAGTCACATTACTACAAACATTTGGTGCTCAAAACACATTTTGAACTGTGAAGAAGTGGGACTCTACCGGTGTGTCGATGAGATTCAGGAGATACTCCTGTCCGTCGTGGCTGTAGAACAACGAGGCCGTCTGGGCCTTCACGGTGATCCCTCGCTCCCGCTCCACCTGAAGCTTGTCCAGAACCTGCTTGTTCTTCTCCGTCTTCGCGATGGCGCCTGTTTTCCAACCGTATCAACCGTGAGAGACAATTCCAGCACAACAGACACACATGCCGACGTCACATTTCCAAACACGCCGACAAAGTGGCAAAGAGGACAGTGATGATGATGATCTACGAACAAAAGCAGGAGCAAGGACAGAGCCCTGGGGAACGCCAGATGTGACGGCAAATGTCTCAGACTGAAAAGATGTGGTTTGATTTGGAGAATATTCAGCAAAACAAAGGTCCACATTCAAGCTGTTTGATACTGTTTTAGAGGTGCGAGACTCTGTGAAGTTTTCTACCTGTCATTTCCAGCAGCCTGTCAGCCAAGGTGCTTTTTCCATGGTCAATATGGGCAATGATGCAGAAATTCCTGATTCTGTCCACAGGGAACTTGGACAGGTCGACAGCATCCTTAGGATCAACACAGAACAACTAACTCTGTTAACTGTAAAGGAATATTTCACATTTACTAACAGCAATCCATGCCTGGTTGCCTTCACTGACTCTGAGGTGGGTGTGTTACCTTGGCTGGCTGTGTGCTAAAGCTCCTGCAGTTGCTGGACAATACAGGCAGACCTTTCATCCAGCGGTGCCTCAGCACCCTGTAGCTAACGTTGTAGCTCGGTATTTTCCTCCGACACACTTTAAACGGTAAAACCCGTCCTAACAGAGAAATGTCGCGGAGCTGTTTGACGAGAAAATACGTCATATTCTCTAGAAACCTCACAACATTATCATTATTATTATCATCAGGGAAGGAGAAATGCTAACAAGGCCCCCGAAGGCTACCTGCGCAGCATTAGCAAGGTTAACAGCATGCTAACGTAACAGAAGCAGCTACGTGAGAGCGTAGTGAACAGCCCGCTTCCAATAAATAACACCCATAACAAAAATAAACCCGCTGCAAACAGCAGTAGTCCTTGCACGAGCTTTCAGGGAGCTGACATTTTGGGTTACAGGTCAACGGCAAGGAATTATGGGACATGTATTTCTTTCGAACCAGAACTCAGGGGAAAAAAATGCTAACTTGAACCACTTCGCTTGAAACGAGTTAACTTTGTTTTTCGAAATGTCGAAAGGCAGATTAAACAAGCACAATGCCAGGCAACTTTATTATCGATACGGAAATTAGCGACATTTTGAGGGAAACCCGCTTCGTTCAGCGGCATGACTGTTTGTTTTACTTCACTCGACGCTCTCTCGACACCCCGGTCCTTCCTATATTTGAGGAGGCGATATTGTGTTTCTTTTCTAAATGAAAACTATGAGTTAGTTTCTCGCTTACGGGTTTATTTTTGGCGGAAAGCAGGGAGAGGAATTAACTGCATCGCCTGGAAATGACGATATTGCGTCAGAGAGCCAGTCTGACAGTCGTTAGCCCCGCCCACTCAGCCTGTCAAACTTGGGATAAAAATTGACGTCAGTTGCTATGACAACGAAGCTGCCTCGAATAGATTATTGCTTTTCTCCTTGGAGCAGAAATAATAAGCATCTACTAGCCCGAGATGCGGCTTGTCGTGGTTTTTATTTTATTTTATTTTCCTTGACAATTAGAATCTAGAAGCATTGTTCTAGAGAATGCATATTTTCCTTTGTGAGATAATAGAGCCACCCTCTTGAAAACATTTCATTAATTTTTTTTTTCAATTTTTTTGATTTATATATTTACCTATTTATTTATTTGTCACTTTGCCCCACACACAAAATGATGCTTGGGAAATGTTTCTGGACATCTGCTGGCAAATAATAAACCGGACCAGAACAAACAAGCTCAGTCACAATATAAACAGCATATTTTAAAAAGTGAGACAAAAGGGGAACCAGGAAGTTGATCGCTCTCAAACCCCTTTATTCGTGTTTGGCAGCTAAAATATTTTTAACATCAAGGTATGAAAATCTCGGCCATTTCTGCTCGCCCTACACAGTAGAGCTGGTGATTTTATTATATTTTTCTGATTAAGTGATTAATAATTGGATATGTAAAGGTGCATAATCATTTACAGAATTTGAACCAGGTGAATTGAAAACTGAGCTGTTTGAGAACTTCTGAGTGAAACTAATTTACAAAAAAAAATGTTTTTTAATCTTCAGTTCAAAATCTACATATACTTTTTTGTTGTTTTGCCTTCATCAGTGTGTTGAAGCCACGCTGTTGTGTGGCGAATGGCCGATTTTTGAGTTAACGATTAATCATTTACTAAATTAGTTGCTGATTATTTGAATAATCTATCCATCACGATTAATCGTTTCAGTCCTACTACGCTGTGTGGATTCAGCACAAAACGTCCACACAAAAAAACAAAAAAAAAGTGTTATTGTAGAATAATATAGTCTACAATAACAACAGTAGTCCTTGCACAGGCTTTCAGGGAGCTGACATTTTGGGTTATAGGTCAGCAGCAAGGACCTGTGACCCTGTAAGCTGCTCAACATTTTCAACAAAATGTTGAACAGCTTAAGGGGAGTGAATCTTTTAGCAGTAGGTGTTTTAAAATAAGTGTGTCAGAACTGGACGGTTTCCACCAGAATGCTCTTTGACTGTATCAAAAGGCCTCTTTTCGCTTGAATGCCGCGATCTGACATTTCCTAAAACCCCCCGCCAGGCCGTCAATTATGTGGACTTTTGAGGCGCGTCTGCAAGCGGCCACGCAGCGCTGTGCGGCCGGCGGGACACTTCCCGTCCATCAGCAGAGATTTCTGTCAGGGCGCGATCTCTGGGCAGACAAGCGGGGGTCGGCCGCTGGACTGAGGAAGGAGGCACGGCTCGAGAAGGAGGTCAGGAAACGAGCCCCGCATCACAGCTCAGTGCCACCGGGGCTTTCTGGCTAAATAGTAATGGTTGTTGGCAGCATGGCAGCGCTGGCTGGCAGGATCGACTCCTGCAGAGGAAGAGAGGAGCTGCTCGGCTCGTACTCCAGAGAGACGAGGGCGAAACGCTGCTACCAAAAGGGGGGGGGGGGGGAAGGGTTATTTGAATAAAAAAAAAAAAAAACCCAAATTATTTATCCACTTACTGCACTTTTTTTTTTTTTACCATTTTATTATAATATTATTGAACCAGAGATGTCCACTTTTCTTTTTATTTTTAATCAATAAGTCTCTATCAGAAGAAGCATTATGGGGAGCCTAATCTACAGCTGCTGTTTGCCTCTGCGGTGCCTGCGGCCAGCGTCAGCGAAAGCATCACAAAAATAGATGAGAAGAGGAAGAATGTGTTTTATTAAAAAAAAAAAAAAAAAACAAGTGTGCACTAAATCAGCCCTCCATCTTCTGAACAATCATCTGTACCTGGAATGTTTTGAAGTTTGAGCCTGGATGGCAGAAGAAAAGGTGGAGCTGGATCTCCTGATGGGTGAAATTAACCTGCATGCTGAGTCTGCTCAGATAATGAACTGGGCAAAATTAAACATGTTAAGCTGTAATGTCAAAACAGAGCACTTTATGAGAATATATATGAGGCTGAATATGATTGTTTATAGATATATATATATGTATATATATACGCAATGACAAACAAAAATCATCAACAAATGTTTTATATCATGCATTTCTGTAATTCAGGGAGATTGAATTAATCCTTAGAAACTTGATGGACTTCATGACACAGACTTGTATGTGTCATGATTTTTTTTTTTTCTTTCTCGTGCCAGATGTTTGTGAAGCAGAACAACTGGTAGCTCCTGTTCTGTTTTGATGCTAATGGGAATAAATTACATGACAACCGCGTGTACCTTCTGATTTTCCTCTAAAGCTCGACAGCGTCGTTTCACTTCAGGCCACAAACACAAACGATTAGCCGGATGTGAAAGAAAAACGAAACAAGATATATGTGACCCTTTTTTGTTGTTGTTGTTGTTGTTTTGCTGCAGTTAAAATCAGCTCTATATGTTTGGATATTTGCGGTGTCGCTCTCAGATGTCTAAGGATTTCCTGATTTGTCTTGAAATATGGTGGAAACATTTCAGAGGAAGACTGAAGCAACGATGTCGAGGGACTGTCTCTCCCACCGCAACAAATCTCAACATCGCTTGTGGAGAACACAATTGTTACATTTTGAAAGTTAAACACGTAAAAACAACGCACGCACTTCTTCTACATTTCTGTTCCCTCTGTTTGCAGTTGGATCCAATTCCTCTTTTTGTTTGTCTTTTTCATGCAAATTGTTTTCCTTTGCTTAATGCAAAAGCAACCAGTCATCTCAAATCCACAGAAATGTTTTACTCTTTTTTTTTCTTTTTAACAACCGAATTAAAAAGATACATCGCCATGACCTCTGCGTAAAAGTCACTGTAAGGTTTTAGGTGGCCAGCAGGGGGCGACTCGTCTCACTCGTCTCGCTTTAAAACCTGTTTTTTCCCCTGCAAGGAGTTTTTCCATCTCATCATTTCAATAAAATCAGTATCATTTACACTAAAAAGAGACACCACTGTAGATGAATTAATCATTTTGATGACATGGTGTCTAAATGGAGTATAAAAGACGTTCTGGTCGTCTCTTTTTTACAAATTCATACATGTTTTTCTTTTGAACGTACCCGCCCTCTTCCATTTTGTATCTATGTTCCATCGGTTTGCTTCACTCAATTTTTAAGTTATTCAAGAAATGAAGATTAATAATAATACAAACACTTCAGTCTTAGAATTTATCTGTACATTTTTCTGAACATGTCAAATTTCACCCTAAATTTATTGATGTCATTTTGTTCTTTGTATTGGCTGTACAACTTTGAGTAATCTCCCACTGGGAATTTTTTGTGTGTTTTTTTTGTTTTGCTGACAATTAGTTTAAAACCGGAACAAAATCTCCTCAAGGGATGACAGAATAGTTGGAAAACTGGTATAAAACGGCTTCAAAACCAAAAAAGTCAGGAGCAAAACCAGCGAAGAACATTGATATACAAAATCATTGAGACGTAAAATGACCCCAAACAAAAACAACTAAAACAAACAAACAAACAAACAAAAAAAGATAAACAATAAGACAAAGTAGTTGCAGAAAAATATTGCATTCAACCATTTAAAACAGCAGTAGAAAAGTGGAGTCAAATGCTTTTGTCTAATGTGGGATGGATCATATCGACCGTACATCAACTTGTAGTTGCCATAGGAGACCCATATAAATATCCATCACTATGGAGATTTCTTTTAAGTTATTTTGGTTAGATCATGGGTCATTTTCTGTAAGTTTTTTTTTTTCATATCAGAGTCAACAGGATCCAACTGGGATAAATGCGATCAGAGGCGATGGGGTGTGATACAAACGCTGGTGAAAAAAACAGCAGCTAAACATTTTATGACTGTTTAGCTCAAACAAATCAACAAGCAAGTTCGATGTCATAACTACACAATCGCCATTTTTGGTCTTTTCTACTTTCATCAGACACTGTGTTCTACCCCTGCAACAATCCTCTCATTACTGGAAGCATAAACATAAAAAAAAAAAAAAAAAATAAAAAAATTATGTTGCAGAATGATAAAACAAAAATGCAACAAGTAACTGTTTCTGCCACTTTTTTTTTTTTTTTTTTTTTTTTTTTTTTTTTTTTTTAGAAAATGGCTTCAATTTTTAGTATATAGCACAAAAGATGATTTATGAGTGGGTTTTTTTTGGCTCAGCCAGAATATTTGGAGTGCAAAACATGAAATGAATCTCATCTGGTGTAATGGCAATGTAACAGGAGGGTTAAACAATAGAACATGATTACATAATTATGGAGGTAAATTGTCAGAAAGCACTCAAATCATGGATGACTTAATGCAGTTGCATATTATCTAAGAACTTTGTTTTAAACTATTTTCGCATTTGCTTCGGTTCTGATTCCAGTCCGTACTCCAGCTGAAAGGCATTATTAACCACATCTCCCTCCCTAATCATTTTATAGATTATTAAAGATTACTTTGAATGGTAGGTTGTTCCAAAATGTCCCCCAGCCCTGGATGAACTACAGCATGGTCGACACAAAACAACTCGTGGCACAGGACACCATTTCATACTCAGAAAAGTCAGCTCAGAATCAAAAACGTCAAAGTACATGATTATGAAATATACCGAAAACCAACAGGCTGGAAATGATTTGTTGACAAGGAAGAAGGAAGGGATATAAAAAAAAAAATCCATATGGACAAAATGAAACCACGCGCTGACGTAAAGTCATTCCCTTAAACATGAGCACAGCTAAATGCTAATGCTAATGCTGCACATACACATACTTTCACTTCCTATTTTGAACTTCATACCAGAGTCCCCCTGATTTCTCTTGGTTTTTCTATGGAAGTACTGCACTGAAATCAAACGCTGGAAAAACACAGACATTGTTTCTGACACACGAGTGATTTCTTTTTTTAACCTTTTCCTTTTTTTTTTTAGTTAAGATTGCTTCAACTGTCTTCTGTCCCAGACTATAAGTTTAAAACAGGAACAGTATTATACAGATGTGTTATCTATTTAAAAATGTTTTTTTTTTTTTTTTAATTATGTCGCTCAATTAATTACGGCCACAGCCAAAAACGTTATTTTCAGTTCCTTCCACTTAAAAACAAACAAACAAAAAAAAAAAAAACAATACTGTGGTTTTAACTTGAGTAGGTGAGCACACTAAATATTTTAGCAAATAAAATGCATGTGTGAATGTCCAGGGTCTTTTCTCCATTTGGTTTGTATATACAGTGGCCACATAAAGGTTTCCGTAGACAAAACTTTTAAGGAAATAATCAATACTTGATTCAAAGTAACCACACAATGTATCACAAAAGAAACCTTAAATATATAAATATACGTACACATTTACAAAAGCCGGGATTCTTCAAAAGTGCTGCAGACGGTGTAGAAAACGGGCGAAGAAAGAGGATCACACAGCAATCCGGGACTGCAAAAAGTTTGTGTACCGCAGTGGCTGGAGGTATTTGGTTCGTCTCTTCCACAGGCCGGAACCCGTCCGAAGCCGGGTTCTAGTTGGACGGGACCATATCCTTTATAACCGGTTCTCTGTTTAGGTAGGTGGCCCAGTAGACGAGGTTGAAGCCGCCAAAGAGAACCGGGAACATAATCCGCGACAGCCTGTCAATCCTGCTGACGCTGTTGAACGTCTTCTTGGCTTCCGGGGCCTTGCCGTCCGCTTTGGCCTTGCCGGGATCCATGGCGCCGCCTTTGGCGATGGTCGGGAGCGTGCCGGAGTCCTTGCCCACGTTCGGCGCGTAGTTTGCCACCGCTACGGCGTAGGCGTTGTTCTTCTTCATCACAGAAGCCCTCTCTTTCTTCTGCTGACAGAATGACAGAGGGGGATCAGTTTGACGAAGCCTCGCTTTTCATCACCTGTCCACGGATTTCCAGGGACTGCAGACTGAGCGCCTCAGTGGCTGGAACGCTTTTTGCAAGGCCAAAGAGGGACGTGATCAGTCACCGGAGTGTTTTCTATGAACACTCATTTTTACAATTTTCAAAAATGGCAAAGAAAAAAAAAGGAAGCATGCGCAGCTATAGACAAAAACAACTTGGCACTGACACCTGATCTTATATTTATTTTCCAACACGAAGAAGCGAATAAAAGGAACTTTGGTTCTTCGACATGTCAAGACTCTTGATATGCAGTTACAGCATTTGTAGAGAAAAAAGTGTTTGAGCACTTTCCAAATTCATTTTGTTTTTGCTATTTTGACATATTTAAGTATTTCAGATGCTAAAATTTATTTAAATGTATGAAAAAAAAAAATTAAGATTTAATGCAAAATGTAGGTTTTAAAGCTTCAGCGCTAACTACAAAAATACATCACTCAGCCAGAAACGACCAATCGGAGCCAGGAAAAGGGTGATAGCACTGTTAATCACACTTGTCTACCTGCTGCCGGTTAGCATGACCACCACTGACAACGGCGGATAAGGAATCTTCCTGTAATAGTGAGTTGTTTCTCCACTACTAGTACATTCAGCAGCGCATACAGGAGATGATAGACAGCGCTAAGACCAAACTCCTACAGTTTTAACAAATATGTAAAAAGCATTTTAGTACAGCAAGAAAATAGTTAGGGGGAGGGGAGAAGTAGTTGGCTCTACCGTCCAATCCCTCCCAAAATAGAAAATGAACAGAACATACTTTAGTCATACTGTTCTAATTCAATGAAGTGTAACCAATGTGTCAAATTGAAAAAACAAAAAAACAAAACAAACCCAGAGAATTAAATGAGAAATTGCCATTATTTCCCTTTCTCTCCAGGAAATGCCTCTGGAGCCACAATCTGCCGCGGCGCAGCGCTAATGAATTCTCTTTGAAAATGGAGGCTGTCGGAACACATGATTTCTTCTTCATTACCTTCTCACTCACAACACTCTTCCCATCCCAGGCCCAGCCGCGCTTTGTGAAGTAATTGACGGTGGCGAACTCGATCAGAGCGGAGAACACGAAGGCGTAGCAGACGGCGATGAACCAGTCCATGGCGGTGGCGTAGGCGACCTTGGGCAGGGAGTTCCTGGCGCTGATGCTCAGAGTGGTCATGGTGAGGACCGTGGTCACGCCTGGAACAAGACAGCAGAACGTTTCAGGATCCACCTGTGGTCATTTTTATGTCTCTCTGCAGGTTCTTTGCAGCGCAAAAGTTCGCCACCTTTAGACACGTTGTGAGTTCTTGTTTAAATCCAGAAAGTTTCACGCGTGCGCCCAACTCTGCAGAGACGATTCTTTTACTTGCCATTCGTGGCCGTGGTGCAGCAAAATGGTGACAAAATTAAACATGGAAATGTCAGCATTATTAAGTCAGTGCAAAGGGAAAATGGCGCAGAAAACCCATTGAAGAATAACTCAAAATGTATCATGCCTACATTTAAGATTTAGTGCGTTATGTTGGCGACTTGACAGGTGAAACCAATGTTAGTCATCGTCAGCTAACAGCTTTTTTCTCTCAAGCAGGGAGCTGGATCCTGTGTCCATGACAACATGGGCACAACATGGCTAACCGTCTCAGCCAACTAACATGAGCTCTTTGTTCAGTCCATTAGCAGCTGGTCTCTTATATCCCATTCCCTGAATCTCTAATAACTTTGAGATGGAATTAACATGCCATTGGTGTTAAATTACCTTGATTCAGCCGGTGCTGATAACATTCTAGTAAGAAAAAAGGAAAGTCGATGCAACTCCACGTACCAAACACAGTCCGAGCAGGGACCGATTCTCTGTTGAGCCAGAATGACACCTGGGAAAGGATGACTGTCATGATGCACGGGAGGTACGTTTGAATGACAAAGTAGCCGATCTTCCTCTTTAGGTGGAAATGAGCTGTCATCACTGTGTATTCACCTTCAAAAAAAGAAGACAAGAACAATGTTAAAATGATACAAGTAAGAAAACATTCACTGGTGTCCAAACCCTGCCAGAAATCCATTTGGTTTCTACAGGTTTTAATAGTTCCTATTAACGTCCACTTTGTCTGGTTTAGTCAAGTCAAGTTTATTTTATTTTTCAAATTGCTTTACATCACAAAAACATCATACAGTCACTGATTATGAAACAAGCAATGAACATTACATTTCGTCAAACGCCATCTTCAAAAATCACATCAAACATGTTGATCGATGTTCCACTTATCAGGAGCAGCTGTAAGCAGGTGGGTTTTACGGTTTGGTTTATAGGTGCATTTCTGCTACAAATGAGAGTAAATCTATTCTACTAATGTCGAAAAAACACAATTTTGCAGTTGCAGTGTTTTGGTTCAATAAGAAATAAAACCAAAATCACTCATGAATAAACTTAAGCACACGTTACGCAACAAGTCTGACAAGCGTGGCAGCGACGGATCGTATTTACAATCCAGCCATGGTGCTAGTGCTCATCATCCGTCAGCCAATCAGAGAAGACGTCTGTCTTACTCAAGCCCAGCCTGTTTGGATTAGACACAGTAGTAGGTGATTTTAAGTGGATTCAACACGTTAGGATAACACAGAGCTTTGGGTATCAGAGCTGCTCACTGGTCTGAAAAAAATCAACAACGAACCATCATTGTCCTACCACTTCCTGTTGTCTTCTTTGGCGTTATCGTCAGTAGTAACATCCGGTTGTTGATCATGTGACTCAAAAGAGTTTCCACTGCACTTTTGTGAAATGCATGTATGGCTGAAGAAGCACCTCATTCAAACAAACAAACAAAAAAACTTTAATGAAGGTTTTTCTAAATTAGTGTTATGCAAATTATACATTATGCAAATTTATTTTTGCACTTTCAATTTGCACAATTTTACGGTGAATGGAAACACAGCTAGTAGTCTGTTCCAGATTCTGGTGTTAAATTATAGCTGATACATAATTTGTGCCTCATGGCGAATGAGTGCCAGAGAAAGGCATCGACGGCCCATAAACTCATGTAGACTTGTTATTTACAGTAATTCAATAAATTATAGCCTGTTCTGCTGATAAAGATTAGAAATAAAGACACCTCTGTGTTTTCTTAGCAGCACAGTCGAATGTCTGACAGGAGCATGAAACTGTGTCAGAGCTGCGCTAACAGGCAGGCTTTCCAAATGGGGGAGATCTCAAAGACCAGCCAAGATTAGCAATGAGAAGAAAAAGGATGTGTTACCCATGGCAACAGAGCAGAGAAACATAGCTCATTTGTTGCGATTTGGAAACGAGGGCCTTGATACAGCCATCCATTTGGCATGAAGGAAGTCTTTTTCAGCAATGTGAACGAGGGGGAAGGGAGGGTGTCAACTCCACGGGCTAATCCTAGAACGCCTTCTTTTCATTCCCTCTTCTTTTTGGTGTAAAAACGACGGTATTGGTTGTGTTTCTGCTGGAGCTAATTCTCTCTGTCACCATTCCACAGCCACACAGAAGCTCGGAAGCTCTCATCACCAACGGAGAGCTCCACATCTTGTGTAATTTCATTTGCATGCCAGTCCCCGCGCCTCGGCTGTGGGTAGGGGGAGGTGTACCATCCGCGCAGTTTCCTTCGCAGCAATCTACGAGGCTTTCATCCGGAGGGAAGATAACGACTGGATCCCACAGAAAGTAGTCCCATCAGCCAAAGCGCGCTCGGATCCCTGATCAGCCACCGGCAGGGACTAATTTAGGAACTACAGGGGGTTTATATCAGTGAGTGCTTAAGATGCACCCACTGATTTAATTTCTTATAAATAATGCTACTAAATGGACAAAATCAAAACATTACCGTTTTAAATAAAGTAGAAAAAAAAAGTCGTAGCAACATTTCTACGTTTTAAAGATGCCAGAACGACCAGAGATTTTCTGGCTATGGGGAGGAGAGATTAACATTGAGTTTCCCCTCCTCCACTTGTTGCTGTACACTTCTTTCCCTCATCAGAAAAAGACAAGTTCAGCCGTTTGGAAACATTTACAAATTATGAGAAGTTATGATAGACTAAATTAACTTTCAAGAGTGAAAAATGTTTTTATTTTTTGTAAAATACTATTGTCTGAGGTTCTTAATTTCATTAAATAATGCCTTTCTCCTCACTATTTGGTCACATGATCAGTGTTTTTTGCAATTTATAGAGTTCGATAAAGTGCAAAAATAATAAAAAAAAACCATAAAATGAGCTGAGCTCACGGCACTGTTTGATAACGAGTGTATTATTGACAATATTATTGTCGTCAAGTTTGCAAAGCCAATTAATTTTTTTTTAAAGTGCCCAAATAGAAAAAAGTAGATTCTGAGACCAAGCAGAAACAAGTGAGTCGTGTTGTAACGGCTTCGTCTTGCCTGGCTGGACGGTACGGCTACAGATGCAGCAGGATGTCCGTCCCTGTCAGGTCTCGGAGCGGCTTCGTTAGCGCCCAATGACCTAGTTTGTTAGCACGCTGCACACCAACACTGACACAAGAGCGATGAATGATTAATGCGGAGGCAGCCAATCAGACAATGTGGAGAGGCCAGTTAGACGAGAGAAACAGCGACTGGCAGCATTCTGCCTTCCACTGACGCACCGAACGCCACTTAACCCAGATAGCAGCGCAGAGTGATGATGGTAAATTGTTGCTCAGTGAAACTGCAGCAGGGATTCCCCTGATAATGGGATTCACTCACTGGTGGGGGGGGGGATACGTACTGGTAAAGGTTATCTAATGGGAGATGTTGGTGGAGCTCCTGGTTCAGAGAAACGGTGAAAATAAGGAAGGAAGGAAGGAAGGAAGGAAGGAAGGAAGGAAGGAAGGAAAGATTGAATAAATATCTGGAACTGAAAGAAGATGCAACTTTCTTTCATCACAGAAAGTTATTAGTTTAAAAATGGATTAAAATGTCAAAATGAGAGTGGACAGCTGGACGTTGGATGAAACTCATCTGAGTCTATGACCCACAATAACGGTGTGTCGCTTCAATATAAACTCCCTGATAATGACATAAGAGTCCTTCAAGACTTTCACCCGCATGGTCTTCAAATACATAAAAGCTGCAGATCAAAATGTCCAAAAATATAAAGTGGAGCATGTAAGGAGAAATGACGAGCTCACTGTTCGTGTTCAGACATCTGACTCCACAGCAGAACGCCCACTGTTCCCTCAAGAGTTCAGCTGGGAGGCTGCGCGGTTCTGATCGATGTCCGCCGCCAGGGACCAACTCCTCCGAGTCTTTCAGAACCATCAGATGTGAATCCGACTTTAAGCTTCTCAATCTTATCTGGTTGTCTTCAAAACACAATCATGTCGGGAATTTTTGAAGTCTGTGTTTTATTTAAGCGCCTCATCTAATCCACAACACTTCATAGAATACGTGGCGGTAGCTTCTCTAAGAAGGAACAACAGAATCATGGAAATGGAGGCTGTGCAGCATGTGTTCGTCCTGTTGTTACTATGGCCAACGTTTTATCTTTTGTGGCATCAGATTGAGCAACCTGGAAACCCGTTACAGAAATATGTGCACTAGAACAAGCTCTTCGCTTCTGCAACAACCGGTTGAGTAACTTGCGCAGCAGCAGTTTCATGTTTTGACACCGTGCCTCACGACCGCTGATGAAATTAAAAACAACGGCGTGGAGTGAAAGGAGAAAATGAGAACAACTTCTCCAGATGAAATTGTGGCTAAAACAAGGTCCTATCACCAGTTTGGCAGTATTTCAGATAATTATTGATATCGACTGACATGAAACGATTATATTGTGACACGATTTTATCGTCCGGCCTTCAGCTTGAGTGATAAATAGCTTCTGATATCTTTGTGTCTCCTGAAACTTTTCTCATCATCTCTGGAGTGCTGTGCTACAACTTTATCATCAGTTTACACACATTTTTTTTCCCCATGGCAACGTCCACCGTTACCATAGCGACACTCCTTGAATCTGGTTGATCTGTCAGGTGAATTTTGTGACCCCTCAGGGCTTCACTCTCCATTCGCCGCCCTTACCCCCCACTCCGTTTTTCTTGTTGTTGTTGTCGCAAAGTAACGCGACACGTCTGCTTTGACCCTGTTCTGTTAGCCGTTTACGTCGCCACGGCAGCGCGGGGTGTCCCGACCCGACCTCACCCACAGCCGTCACGCCTACGCTGCACCAATGTTGCGGCCTTCTTAACACATTTTGTGTTCCTCGCTGCCTCCACCTGCTCCAGCTCTGCTGCTGTTTATGCGTTCTCCCCAGAGGGCATTTATTTCTAAGTTAATAACCACTGAGAGGTTGTTTTGCGCGGTGCCCTGTATGATATCTATCACTGTGCTGCCTGTGACTCCATATTGCCACAGCGGAGGGCCTTGTCAAGAGAGCCAGTTATGATGCAGTCAATTGATATTAATGCTTTTTAAGCAACAGGAGACGAATTAAAACCGTGGCGAAGTCTCAAGACTTGTAAAGGTATTCATTCGCCTTACATTTGTTTCCATTGTGTCTTATTACGACACCATTTAATCAAAGTTTATTATTGCATTTTGTAAAGGAGGTGTAAAGGGATATGTAGTTTATTTTGACACATAAGAATCTGAAAAGTGTGGCACAAATGTGTAAGACTCAAATAGCCTAAGTTGTCAAGGCGAGGACTGAAGCGGTTAATCGGATTAATCAATTATTGAAATAATCGTCAGCTAATTTAGCAATTGATTAATCGTTCACTGGAGTATACAGACTCAAAGAAAGTTGATTTTATGAAAGATTAATGTATTCAGAGCAGTAATTAAGTCAGAACTGGATAAAAAAAAATACATACATATATATATATATATGCATATATATGCATTTTACATTTAAGAGAAAAAAAAACCTTGTACGTTCTACTCAAAACTCCTCTGGTGACCGACATCACCCAGTTCAAATTCTGTAAATTGAATGGTGGTAAGCCTTTAATCCAGTTATTAATAGTTTAATTGAAAAAATAATCAGCTAATCATCCAAACACTGCATTGATGTGAAGTCGTGCAGAAGGGGCTGAGCTTCTCACACGTTGATATTAGATATTACTTCTTTTAGCAGCACCTTTGCAACAAATGATCAGGTGTTCAATGAAGGAATGCTAAGCTATTGAATTTTAGGCAATAAGATGTTTATGATTCAAATTAAGAAGAAGAATTTAATTATTTATTTCTATCTTTCAATGCATTTCTAATAGATAAAAAATCTGCAGAATGCAGCAATTTTTGAAAATCTGGTGAGTCGATAGAATAATCAATTACTAAAATAATCGCCAGCTGCCGCTGCAGTCAGGTTATTTACTCATTAAATGATTTCTGAAAGTGATTGAATGCACTGGGGGCTAAATATAGAAATATAGTTTCAAATGTCGAAAATCTTTTCTATATCACAGTTATGTGCCACTTCTAGTTGGTCTATTACTAAGTTCCCAAAACTGAAATTTGGCTTGTAAATCAAACAAACAACTGGGCAGCACAGCGGTGAAGAGGCGACGGTTTTTTGATCATCATATTTACACCAAAGTAAAATGCAATCAAATGTAGGATATTATCAATCTGAAGCCCAGACTCCAGTTATGTTGAATTAAAGTGTGTTAATCATTACAGATGAGTTGAAAACTGAACCAGTGTGACGTTGCATAATGTAAGCCGTGTACAACCGTGCGTGCCGTCATCAAAGACAAAAATGATTTCAGGGTGAGTGATGTTTCTGAGCGGCCGCTGCAGAAAACATCAAGGCCTCGTCTTGTTTTTGCTGAAGAATCCCACCGACTCTACAGGAGCTAAATCTGCGGTCAGGTTTACTTCTTCATGGCTCACAAGCAGGAGTTTATCTGATCTTCCAGTCTGTCTCAACATGATATCTTTCTCTCCCCCCCCCCCCCACACATACACACCAACGTATCGATGCATGCTATCTCAAGCTCTGCCCCCATTTCTTGTCATCTGTGTTAGCATGCTTGCGTGAAATGTTGCTTCTATTTTTAGTCCTCATTACCAGTTTTTTTTCTTTCTTTTCTTTTTTACGGTGTAGCCTATTTTCTGGAGCATTTGTTTTCTTGGTTTTCTGTCTTTTCCGAAGCTGGAACTTGACAAGTGATTTGCTTAAATCATGTATTGTTCTCGTTTCATTCAGGCCCCCAGTAGCAAAGGGAGGGCTTCTGTTCAGCGCGGCCAGATGTCTCTTGGATTTTATGTAACCGAGCAGGTTGCATGCGAGATCTGAGGCGAAATAGAAAGCAATTACATTCTGGGAGGCGAGATAACTTTTATTGGGCTTGATTGGAGCCGTAATCAACCCTAAATGAAATGTAAAGCAGGGCACAGCCGAGTTAAGAGCATTTTTTTTCTGTTAACCATAAAACAACAGTATTTAGCTTTTTGCATATTTCCATGTAGATATGTGAACTGATCTTTAATCCAGGCGTCCCTGTTCAATCAAATGAGGTTAAAACAAAGCCGTTCTGCACAAGCCAAACCAGCAGTCTGGATATTTAATAATAAATCAGATGCAAAAAAAAAAAAAGAAATAAAAACAAAGTGAGCATGAAAAAGCCAAAACTAGCAAATTCACAGCCGTCACATGTAGGAGGTTGAGGAGCTCAGCATCCTCTCGAAGAAGAAAAACAGTTTGGTCTTCACACGCTGCGACAAAACTCAAAAGGATTTGAAAATGCTGAGTCCAAAAAATAAAAAGCTGAAGGCGTCACTGAAACTCTTCCATCAGAGCTGACATTTGTTGCTACAGAAATGATGACTAAAGATGATAGTTTGCCCGCATGCTCAGCAGGTGTAGCCCTTACAAATATTGGCTAATGGTGTTTCCCAAGCTGAAGGATACACGTGTCAAACTCAAGGCCCGGGGGCCAAATCTGGTACGCCACAAGTTTTTATGTGGCCTTCTGGACTCTGCAATCTTTACAATCAAAAAAAGCAAATTTTGCCCTCAGTCTGCTGAAGTAAAACTTGTTTAGACTTGAAACTTCACGGAAAAAAAAAAAAAAGGACAGATACATTTTCTTCTGTGTGACGTTAACATTTGTGAAAAATTATGTAAAAACAAACCAAAAAAACCCCACAGTTTAAAAGCTAAAGACAGAAAATACCTCCAATCAACATTTTTCCACAACAAAACAATCGTTTCATCAATTAAATCACAGCAGTTTTTATCTGTCTTCTGCCAAATTACATGCCAGTGAAAAGATGTTCAATATTTAACTTTAAGAAGTACTTATCAAATGCAGAACCAACTACTGGGACGTATTTTAACAGGTTGCTATTGGGCAGTTTTATCAATACGTTCTGCCTCAACCAGCTTTGGACATCCATGATCTTGATGTGGCCCAAAATGAAAATGAGCCCGACGCCCCTGGCTCACGGGTTTGCTTCTAGACGTCTGCTGGAGTCCCGTCGGCTCTTACCTGTGCTCGATTTGATGCGTTCCTGTCCAACAGTTTGACCAAGCAGGTCGTACTGGTTCAGGCGGGAGCTCTCCTCTTCCACCACCACCGAGTCGGAAGCGTTTCGGGTCCAAGCGTAAGTCACCTCTGAGGTTGTGTAGGCGTCTGAAAAAAAAAAAAAGGAGCACGATAAACCCAAAGGGGAATAATCCTGAGGCGGTTTCAGATGTCAATTACTTTTCTTTTTTCAGTGACCCAAATGAAGCATCCCTGCTACTGTGTATTTAAAGGGGCAGTATGACGTAAAATCGACTATTTTGATCTTCACATCATGTTATAATGTTATCCCCTCATCTAAAACATATCTGTAGAGTTGCTTTGATTCTGTCATGCATGTTGGAGAAATCTTTTAATCACCATGGCAACCATTCAGCTGAGCTCTTCGTGGGATCTAGTCCCGCCTTCGAGGATGAAGCTCCTCCTCACAGCTGAGGTTTCAAACGTCCGCCTCCCCTGCGACTCCTCCCCTGCGACTCCTCCCCTGCGACTCCTCCCCTCTCAGCTCCTTCAGACTAGCCAGCAGCAATTAGCAAACACCTGGTGGAACTACGTCTGCTGAGCTCATTATCGGAGCTACTTCTCAGTGAAACCAAGTAAAAACCATTATCATTAAAGGGTTAACAATAGAGGTGTGATGACTTCCTGAAAGCGTAGGTTGAGAAAGAGCCGGACCTTCTTAAAGAGACAGAGGCCCAATTGTAAAGCGTTATTTCCAAAGTTAGATTTCTTTCAAATTGAATATATGTAGAATGTTATTGAAGATAACAAAGTTACTTTCTTGAGCAATAAAATGGCACTATGTACCTGAACAACATAATACTGCCCCTTTGAAGCATCAGCTTTGAGTCAAAGCCCTGTTGACGTTTTCTGTTCTTGTTTGACTGCGTTAAGAAAACGCAACAAAACACTTTTTACTGCAAGTCATCACATGAATGCTAATCATGCATTTCATTTACTCGAAACGTCAAGGCATTTCAGACATAACCTACTGAGTTCTGATGTCTGATAATGGCTAATTATTCATCTCCTCTTTTCCTGTAACCAGCTTCATAGCTTAAAGCAAAAATTAAAATAATTAAAAAAAAAAAAAATCTGTCATCCAAATGTAAAGAAGCCATAGCACCTAATGAAAGATCTCAGCTCTCCAAAGAAAAATATTTGGATGATTTTAGCAGAAAATAAGAGCATTTTTCCTGTTGATGCTGTTATGTTTAAACTTTTAACGCTGGTGCACTGTCGTTGATATTTGTAGGGTCACTGCCAGCTGAGCCGTGCATTTTAGGTTCACTCGGTACTCAGGCTGCTCTTGCACCGAAGTACCAGTGAGGTGCATGGCAGACAAAAGGATTGCATCTTAGTTGCGGTTGCCTCAGGCTCTATCATCATGAGAGTTACTCACAGCTGCCAAATTTTAGAGGACAGGAGTGAAAGTCCATGGGGAAATCCTCCAGATGCATTGGGCACTCGGCATGCACTGTTAACCTGCATCCAATTCACAGAACGTTAGCGAGAATTTGCAAATGCATGAAAAGTAAACAGCACAGGTTATAAACAAACAAATAATGAAAATAGAAGAAAAGAAAAGAAATTAAAGTAAAAAAGCTGCATGCACCATTCAAGACACTAAACATCTCCAATGCCTTGAACTGGAA
Organism: Poeciliopsis turrubarensis; assembly: GCA_010277015.1. Lineage (NCBI taxonomy): Eukaryota > Metazoa > Chordata > Actinopteri > Cyprinodontiformes > Poeciliidae > Poeciliopsis > Poeciliopsis turrubarensis. Next base: position 7,477,059 of record VMRN01000012.1, on the reverse strand, counting down.
AGAAATTGTGTTTTAACCAGCAGAGCACAGTAAACAGGAGGCAGCAGAGGCTGAGCTCTCTGCTGTCTTTAGCCTATAGCACAACACATGACGATATGTAGCTAAAACAGGATATTTTTATTTACTGTGACTCACTGTTTGACTGAACATGTCCTGTTTTAGGTCACCTAGAATAAGAATTGTTTTATTGCTTCAACTAGTTAGCTAGCTTAGTCTCAAACTTGAAGTGCTGCTAATTGCTAAAGTCTTATGACTTGTGTTTAACTTTGCTTTCTAAGGTCTCATGACTGTTAAACGTTTGCTTTAAGCCATGTTTTTTTTGCGTGTCTTCATAGTCTATGCGGAATAGGTTTCTCTTCTTTGCCACTCTGAGGATTTCTGCAGCTACGAAAGATAAAGAGCAGTCGGCTCTCACAGCTTTTTGTCAGGAAGCTCGTTCTCACAATCTGTCTTGTAAATAGTTTTACGCTTCTGTCCTTGAGTTGTTAAGAGATTGGCTGGATATTATTGCTTTACTGAGCCTGTGTATTTAGTGAAGGCCAATAACCAGTCAAAATGTTCAAAACAAATTAAGGCCTGCACATGCACCACAAGAACAGAGAAATTAGTCATTTTGCCTGAGGTGGAGAAAGCAAAAACAGAGTTCTTCAAGAATGAGACATTTTATACTTCAGAAGAACTGGTGCTGAACTTTAGGACTGTTTTTATAGATTTATCCTCCAATGTACCATTTGTCATTGTAGCGATCACTAGAACGATGGTTCTCACACCCCACACCAGGACAACGTTCTGGCCAGAACATGCGTCAACAACAAGCGGCAGGAAAAGAATATCGTTTTCTTTGAGCGGCACATTTCTCCATTCGCTGTACCCTGATTTCAGTTCTCCTAATTTAAAAAAACAATTTAAAAAACCTTGTTCATGTTTAACATTATTCCTAACTTCTGAAACTATATTTACCTTGCTTAAGTTACTGAGAAACAATTACTTCATTAAGGCATCTTTAAGTTCAATTAATATTCAAACAAAAAGTTTTTTATTTATGTAACTGACAACTGCAGGTTAATGAAGGTTGAATAGAGACTATTATACCAACTCATTGCATCTGTTCTTTCGTCTGTTGCGTGTTTTGAAGTGAATGTAAGTCACTTCTAGAGCCGTGTTGACCTTTCATCTTAATTTAAAGATTATTTCATCTGATATTGTGATTAAATTCTTGGACTTCTTGAGTATTGATCAGAAATGGAGGCTGGTATTGTGCAGATTTTTTCACAAGTAAACGGTTTTGGTTCGGCGAAACGTTTCCAAAGTTCAGCTATATTAGGACAACGGCTTGGAGGGACACAGAGATAAATAGTGGGGTTAAATGTAAACGGGAGAAAATCCAACAATTATTAAGAGAGACATTTTCAGTGATGTAATAACGGGACGCTGCGGTGCAGAAATCGCAACATTTTATTTTGCTGTGTTTTTTATCGTTCAGAACCAGAACCAGCCCCGGTTTAGCACTGGAGCACTTCAAGGACTTCGACGTTTTGTTTGAACATGAAGGTGTGATTGTTTTTACCTCATGGTGTATAGCAGAGTCCCGTCGTCTTTGATCCGTAACAGTTTATTGGGCATGGTCATGTTGTGTGCCACAGACTTTTTCCCGTTGTGAAAGAAGGTGTCAGGAGTCCAGATCTTACTCGCCATCAGGTTGTTCAAAGGCAAAATGTTCATCGGCCCGTGAAACGTCAACCTCTCGTCCCTCCAGCTTTGCCGGAAGAAAACGTCTATAGTGTACTCCTGAGGATGGGGAAAGTGAATTGGTGAAAAAGTGACAGTCCTGTTTTTTTTCCCCTTTCTATTCCTGTGTGCAAACAAAAAAAACCCTTCCCTGCTAAATATAGCGGAGGAAAACAGTGCACAAGTCCACTCATGATTTATTGATGTCGACAAGCTGCATCTTCACAACTGACTTCATTTGCCACTTTAAAACCTTTCCCTGCTTGATGAAAGATCCATTAAGGTGTGGCCTGCGCGCTCCGTCTTATTCCCTGGGTTGGTGTTTTCCCGGCTTGTGAGGCCAGAGCAAACCCCCTGACCTAAAACCCAGAGCTGTCAGAAGGAGGATTTAGGGCAGAAAGCACAGCACAGCACCGTGAAATGCGAGTATGTGTGAGATTCACAACCAAGAGTGGGAGTGAGAGATACAGAGTTGTTTTTATCTCTTTTCCTTTTCACGTCACAATCGAAAAGCCTCTAATATTTAGATCTCCGGATGGTGAAACTGCGACTGAAGCCTCGTGTAGCTCAGCAGCTCCCAGGAGGATTAGCTGCCATTTACGTCTTTGGTCATCTTAGGCAGGGGCGGATTTAGGAGAATAAGGGCCCCTGGGTTGGGGCCGGTTTTAAATATCTATTATTATCACAGAAAATAATAAATATTTTACTAATGAAAACTGTAGAACATGAGCAGGTGGGTCTACACATCTCCAGGTACGAATTGATGGATGGTTGGTTTAAAACTTTTGGCTCCATGTTGGTCATGGAGCCAAATGATTTTAATTTTCAAATACTTGCACAAAGTTTCAATTAATAAAAATCCAACAATATTTTAAAACAGTAGTGTTATGTAAAATTTACTATTTTGAGCTTCACATCATGTTATAATATAACTCCCTCAACAAAGACATACCTGGAGTGCTGCTTTGATTTGTTCATGTATGTTTGAGAAATTCTTTAATTTCCATGGCAACCAATCAGCTGCACAAAACGCTCGGCTGGACACAGGAGCTTTTCCCAACAAAAGCACGTGGCTTCAGTAGCTTCAGCCTCACAGAAAGCCTTTTCCACGACTCTTCCGCACAGCTCCTTCAGACTAGCCAGCAGCAATTAGCAAACACTTGGTAAAACTGCGCGTCAGCTGAGCTCAATTTAGGAGCTACTTCTCAGAGCAACGCTGGGAAAAACTTCTAAAAAGAATCAAGAGAAGACCCATGCTATGACTTCTTGAAGGTGGAGTTTCAGAAAGAGCAGGTGCTTTTAAAGAGACGGGTGAATTTGTGGCGTTAAATTATTTGTGAATTTATAACAGCTGAAGTTAACATAATATTGCCACTTCAATAAAACATAAAATGGATGAAGACAAAAAGTTTCAGCTTAGTTTTCTGCTCTATGTTTAAGTCCTAATTGATAACACTGAAAAGCTCATAGGCCTCTTTGGCAATAAGATTCTTCTTTTTGGCTCCTGTGGTGGTGGAAGGATGATGATTTGGGCTTGTTTTCTCTTCTGCTTTCAGCTACTGAGCAGAACATGAACTCCTCTTTATGCAAAGTGATTCTTGTGACAAATGTGAGACCATCTGCCATGTGACCATCTGTGAGACTCAGAATATGACTCCTCTGAGTTACTGCAGCTAAAGGTGCTTCTAAAAGCTTCAGTTTCGTCACTGCGATCGGTACTTTCATATTTAAGCTCACTTTGTGCTCATCAGTCAACAACGTGGCTTATTGTGACATTTTTTTCCAGCCATTGCCATTTCTGGGTAGAACATACAATGAAAAGGTTGCATTTACCTTAAATGCAAAATGTGTATATTTTTGTAGCATTTTAGCTCTGAGTGTCGCATCATGTCTGGATGCTCCAGTTAACTATTAATCAATTAATCCAGTTAACTATTAATCAATTACAAAAGTAGTTCACGATCATTTCAATTATCGATTCCTCAAGATTAATCTGACTAAAAGTTTCAGCCCTAATTACTAATCAAAGCTTTGAGACACTTGATTTATAGCAACTGATTGGGATGCCCAAAAGGTGTTGGATTTTCTGATGCCAACGAGTGTGAAGGCCCCTGTGGTCTAATTAAAACCCACCTAGAGTTGAATTTTTATACATTAGGGCTTTAGTTGAGCTGCGTAGTTACATCTTCCTCCAGTGAAATGAAATTATTGAATGTTTTCCTATCAGATGTTTGCCCGTCTGTCCATCTGTTCATGTGCAATATATTTTGAAAAATAGACATCAGGGGTGCAATTAGGCAGACTGAGCACTCCACTTAGACAATTAGTCACAGTACATCACATGTGGGTGGTGATTTTTAGAACTGGGATCTTCGCCCATGCAGCAACAAATCTTTCACACAGTTTGCAGATTTAATACGCATTTCATTCCATGCAGGATATGTTTTGTTTTCGGCCAGGAGATCTATGGTGTAAAAATAATAAAAGGTTTCATCACTCATCCAGGTTCTCTGATTGCTAAATCGACTGATCAATCACCTGGAAAATGGGAGCAGATGAACAGAAACGGGGCTGAAGCAAAGGTGGCCATGTGTTTCAGAATAACAAGCAGGATAAAGAAAGCAGTGACTTGAATACCAACAAGATGTTCAATAATGTATGAGATGAAAATTTAGAGATGAATAGACATCGTGCCGTAGCGTGGCTTCTGTATCATCTGTGTGCGTGTGTGCGCGTGTGTGTGTGTGTGTGTGGACAGAAAAAAACAGAGTGATGTAACAGCAAATGGATAAAAGGGGCCAGCACGACTCAAATAAAGCAAACAGAAACACTCTGCTCCTCCAACCACAGCTGAAGTATCACAGTGCGTATCAGCTCTCACCATGTCGGTGTCTGAGACCGGCCCAAAGCTGGTGACGAAGATGTTGGTCTTCACCTCGGTTACCCTGTCTGGATCAGAGAAAAAAGCCCGGTGTCATCTCCCACAGCGTCTTTCCTGCCACAGAGACCATTAATATACAAAACAGGAGATGGGTTTGTTCGTCGGACAGTGACTGAAGTGCCCATCTGGCCCCTTTCACTAGAAAACCTCAGGCTGAAATACCCAGTAAATTATTATTTTGTGTGTGTGACTCGAAAACTGAGGTGCAGAAATACACTTTTAGAAAGAGAAACTTGTTTATATGTGGAGAGTAGAAACTTTCAGTTGGTTTTCTCTAAAAAGAAAAGCCAAGCTAGAAATGTATAAAACCAGATTATTTTTTAAACGACTCAGGTAGATCTGGAAGCACTAGAGTTTCCCAAAAACAGTGAATGTTCCATGTAAATAGGGTTTTAACTCAAAATATATGTAAATGACTTACATTAAACTGTTGGTTTGGAAAGTGCAATTAGACACTTTAAGTACAATGTAAAAATTTATAATAAAGCTTGATGTCGCTCAGAGCACAAAGCATGGAATTAGAGCTGAGTGTATCTGCCCCTATAGATCTAGAAATTTTATCAATAACTAAACTGATACAGATATTAATATCGGATCGGGATTACTGGTGAGCCTTGCGATCATCAACATCATCATCTTCACGCTAAAATCCTACATGTAGCTCCAAGGGGCGATCAATATTCATTCTTTACATCTTCTATTTCCAGACAATAATAAGTGAGAAAACAACCTAAATCAGAAGGATATCAAATAATAACTTTCCTCAAAAGTTATTGAGGGCGTATATTTACAAAATACGCTCTGAGCAGAGTCTGTGGCTTCACGATGCGAACCTGCAGAGCTCAAACAGCCTCAGAGAGGTCAGGTCAGACTGACGGACTCCGTGTCGGGAGTCGGAAAAACCCTGCAGGACGGCCTGAGGCTGAGCGCGCCGCGAAGAATCAATAAAATGAGAAACTTTTAGCTTAAACTGCTAGAAGAAGCATCTTTAGCTCTTGTTTTGAAGAGCTAAAGTGCTAAACCTGATGTGAATAGTTGATGGTTGAGGCATGAAACCAGAGTGAGGCTTTATGTCTCATCCAAAGGTTTATAAGTTGGAGTGGAACCGCTCCGGATCTAAAGGAGCTGGAGACAATGCCCCATTAGTGTGCTGTAAGGACACTAATGTTATAGCACTGTGAATGGTGACTGTGCAACATTATGCAGAAAAAGAAACCACTACCAGCCTGGAGCCTCAATCTTCACAAGCAAAATTTTAAAAAATGTTAAAAAGTAAACTCAACATAAGCTCATGACCAATCAGCTGCATAAGCAACAATTAACAAAAGCAAAATTACTTATTAATGTAATTTTTGATTGAACGGTAGAGTTTGTTACATGTAGATAATTCACTGTCCCGACAGGCGTTTTAGTTATTCGTTCCAAAGAAATGCAATTAGCAACAGCAATTAACAATAATTAAGCCTAAGGGCTCAGATTTTACAGCAGAGGATTCTGGGTGTGTTGGAACGTCGAGAAATCACAACCTTGAAATACAAGCAAAAGCCCAAAAGAAAACAAACAACATATAATGATGATAAGTCATCAAAAACACAAATCCACCACCAAATGGCAGCTCTGGTGAAACCGCATAGCACAAGAGGGACGTAACCGAAAACAAGCTAAAATCCTACATGTCTCCTGAGGGGAAGAGCGTGTTTACTGTTTGAAAATATCAAGAGTGCATTTAATGCCTGAGGACTCCAGGATCTGTGGGGATAAGGACAATACCTAAAGTTCATTTATTCAGCGACAACAGTCCCAGACATGTGCTTTCCATGCAGTCTGAATCATTTGGTGCAGATGGGTCCACTGAGCCGCGTTTAATTGGTAAGACACAACCTGCATGTGTTAGGGACTGCATATTCCTCTGTGCAACTATCCAAATGTCAGCTTCAACTCCTGCCAGTTTGGACGCAGAGGAAGGAGAGCGTTCGCAAAAACCAAATGCTTGGCAGCTTGAATTTCATCAGTTCGGAGAGATGAACTCTTTGGCCAAACAAATTGGGAACAAACAAACTGTGCTGGGCTTTAATAGCAGGACATGATTAGTCGGAGGTTACAGAAAAATAATTAAAGCTTATCAGTGAGAAATTGTTTTGCAATGCGGCGCTGACTTCTTTTTTTTTGAGAATTGGCAATGAAAAGTAAACCATTAAGAGAAAGACATACTGCCATGATGCAAGAGGCATTGGACGATCCAAAGCAGTCACTAGCTGAACCTGAGTTTCCATTGCAAAATGTTTTCAATATTCCACTAATGTTGAAAAAACACAATTTGCGACTGAATAAGAAACTCTATTAAAATCACGTGAGAATCCTCCTCCTCCTGCTACTTCCTGTCCTGTTCTTGATCATGTGACTCGTGTGGGGTGAAAAAAAGTGTTTGGGAAAATACACTAATTTCAATAAAATCAACAGAGAAGCAATCATTGCTCCGTATTTGTTGATTTTTCTGTGGAGCAAAACTCCAAATTATTCACAGAGAATGTTGCTGTTCGCACATCTTTTTGTAGAGCTTATCTAAAATATATATATATTTAAAAAGTCCAGCTTGTGTAAGTTAAAATACACAATCCAGTCCAAGAGCGAAGATGTTAGCTTCTGTGTTAGCGATAAGACCGTTTCTTACTTATCCATATTAAGCTTTATTTGGAGTTTGAAATATTAAAACAGACAGATTGTGTGTTTCAGAGGGATTTTCAAGTATTTATTTCAGCTGTGGAGTATATAGATTAACACAATACCACAAAGGAAAAACTTGCATCAGAAATGGAAACTACAAAAACAAAAAACCAAAAAAAAACGCCATTTTGTGAATGATCAGATTTTCACTAAGCAAGTTTTTCTCCTCTTTCTACCCCATGAGCTACAGCTACAAATTATTTTTCACTGAAGGAAATGGAAAACATTTTTTAACAGAACAAAATTAAAAATCACTCCAGCAGCTGCTGCCTTAAATGAATATCTGAAGGTTTCCCGATCTGCATTAAACCAGGGATTCGGTTTTCAAGTCTCCATCTCTCTCTCACGTTACTTGAAATGTGAAAACCGTCTCCAAGCCCGTCTACCTTCCGTGTTCGAGTGAGCGCACGCATGCAGCTGCGCTCGGCCTCTTTTCCCAGCGTTGCAAACCAAAGTTCGGTGGAGCGTTAACATGTTTTCCCCACAGATGCCACAGATGGATCAAATGTGTTTGCCGTGTGGAAAACTGCATCTGATGTCACGTTGTGTTCCTCTCCTCAGCTCGGTTTGTAAAAGCTGCTTCCCTGGTGTCGTGCCTTTGTACGTTAAAGCGTGCAGTATAGCAGTACATGCCGAGTGTTGCAGGGTTTGGTTTCCGATGGGATTTAATGAGGTGAGGGGTAAAAAGAAAATAATCTGATGTACGTTTTCATGCTTTTAAAAGACGTGTCGGATTCCAGATGATTGCTTCATCAGAGCTGCGGTTGCAGAATCTCACGTTTACATGTCCTGTGTAAAAAGACACAACCTTTCTTTCCTCGACTGTCTGAGATCAAACCAGGCTAAACTTCCTGTTTGCTAAATGTCAGGATAATTTTCTGATTTCTTATTTTTTCATGGCTTTTCTCAGAATCTCAAGTTTGCTAATATTGTCTCTTATTAAGCTTCTGATAAATTCATAAAATTTCATCAAACACATTCATGTGGGTGGAAAAAAAATCAAAGGAAATGAATGAAGATATCATACAGAGAAGCCAGACCCAGTTCATCCTCAGATTCAATTTAAAGAGACCTGAATCTGCCAGATTAATCGGTTAAAACATTTACATCTAAATAGAAACACTGAGGATATCCGGCCATCATCCTGCTCTGACTCTGTCCCAGATTAACATGTTTTTGGTGAGAAATCTGCAAATCCAGTCTCCCAGACTAGAACCAACGTTCAATGTTTGTACATTCGATGAGCAAAGAAGAAAACATGAACGCTTAAAAACATTATTTTGCTTTTAAAAAGGTCTGGTACACTTCAGAAAATAGATGTTGT
>VMRN01000012.1:7445378-7467942 GCA_010277015.1 Poeciliopsis turrubarensis | reverse complement strand
CAGGAACAGGCCCTAAACACCAGAGCAATAGAGGCCCAGATCTACCACACCAGACAAGACCCAAGGTGTAGGTTGTGCAAGGAGGCCCCTGAGACAGTCCAGCACATAACAGCAGCGTGCAAGATACTGGCAGGGAAAGCGTACATGGAACGACATAACCAAGTGGCGGGCATAGTGTACAGAAACATCTGTGCAGAATATGGACTGGAAACCCCGAGATCAAAGTGGGAAACACCCCCAAAGGTGGTGGAGAACGCCAGAGCTAAGATCCTGTGGGACTTCCAGATCCAGACAGACAGAATGGTAATGGCGAACCAACCAGACATTGTCGTAGTGGATAAACAACAGAGGAAAGCCGTTGTGGTAGATGTAGCAATACCAAGCGATTGCAACATCAGGAAAAAGGAGCACGAGAAACTAGAGAAATATCAGGGCCTCAGGGAGGAACTGGAGAGGGCCTGGAAGGTGAAGACCACAGTGGTGCCTGTGGTCATCGGGGCCCTCGGGGCAGTCACCCCCAAACTGGAGCAATGGCTACAACAGATCCCAGGAACAACATCAGACATCTCAGTCCAGAAATGTGCAGTCCTTGGCACAGCCAAGATACTGCGCAGGACCCTCAAGCTCCCAGGCCTCTGGTAGAGGACCCGAGCTCAGAGGATAAGAACCACCCGCGGTGGGTGAGAAGGGAATTTTTTTTTTTTTTTATATCTATATATATATCTATATGTATATATATCTATATATAGATATATATATAGATATATATATACATAATATATAGTTTATGTAAAGACAGTTGAACCCAGACATTTATATGACCTGAATGATGAGACGTAGACATTTTGTCTCACTGTCTAAAGTTGAATCAGACCAAACGTTTCTCTTTTTAGGTTCATTAGGAATATCCTAATTATTATAATTTGTGAAATGCCACAACACTTATCCAGAAAAAAGTTTCCGTTTGACCCATATCATACAGATTAAACAGTTATTTATCAATGATAGTTACCAAATTGTGTTAGCTTTGAAATTCAAATTACAAAAAAAAAAAAAAAATCTCTTCAAATAATTTGGATAATTCCTACTGACCTAAAACAAGAAAAGCTTATATGACCTAACTTTAGACAGCGATAAAAAAAAATTTTTTTAAAAAGTATTCGTCTTTTTATTCAGGTTATGTAAACATCTGCATCTGTAGACTCCAGATCATGAATGAATGAATGCAAATCGATTAATAATGACGTCTTGCGTCATTATTAATAACACCTTTCAGTTGGTATTATTACTACTTGCTATTGTGTGCTGCAGATTTACATCATACAAATTCAACAGAAAAAAAACAATAAAAATTTAGGAATGTTGATTTTCAGATGCTTCAATTCTGCCAGTTGATTCGTGAGATTCCTCAAATGCATGTTTTGGTTTTTTTTTAAAGTAATGATTCAAAATGAAAATGTATAATTAAACAGAATATCACCACAGTGTTCAAAAACAAACATTTCAGCTTTTCCTGTTCAGCAGCGAATGTGGCAGCAGCCAGTAGACAGGCTGAGCGAGAGGAGGTCTCTCTCTGTCCCATATGGCAGCTCCTGCGATGGACTGATGGCCCCAGGAACTGGAAATTAAAAATGCACCAAATCCTGAGGGAGGAGCTCAGCTTTGGAGGGGGAAAACGAGATGCCGAGCACGCCGAACGTGGACGTTCAAACTTTCAAGTGTATTGTGCTTTATAAATTACAACTAGAAAATTCCTGATGAAATTTAACCGGGGCCTGCCAAAGTGCACGGACCCAGCGTACAAATTTGCGTCAATGCTAAGCTTAGCAAAAAAATTAGAAAGTAGCCCATGGAGAGTCACATGCATGTTGACTAGCATGGACTTGAACCATTCAGTATGTTAATGGTTCAAGTCCATTAATATTCATACCACCATGTTTGTAGTTTTACCATCTCTGTAGTTCCATAGAGCAGCTCAAGACAAAATTCTGTCTATTTTGAGTGAAACTGACTCTGTTTTGTGTCAGTTAGTCTTTTGTTTTGACTTGAATTTGGCTCGTTGTTTTTGTTGATTATGTCGCCACGGTTACTCGAAATGCCAACAAAAGTAATAGCTCCCCTCACGGGATTCTGCTTGACAAAATGTGGCAAAGATCAAACCTGCCTAAATAATCTATGGAATATTACACTTTAGTATCAATATTGAAATGTTTTTCTAATGCATATAATACAAGAGTTTATCTATTTCAGAACTCATCATACATCATGACCCAAAACAAACCGACTTGAGTAATAAAAACATTTATCTGGAAGAAACGTGAGGAAAACTGAGAACCTGCTGAAACACCAAGTTATTTTAAATGAATGCTAAAAACCCAGATTTGCTCTTGAGCCATAAAACACGAAACACTGACCAACATATTTTATGAGAGTAGATAATTATGACTGTATGATGTTTTTAAGACATTTTTAAAAGTTTTTATTGTCTAAAGCACCTTGAAATGCCTTGTTGCTGAAATGTGTCATACAAATAAACTTGATTGTTTTATCATGTATTTATCTGATTCTGTGAAATTTGCTTAAAAAAAAAAAGCTACAGAGAAATGATGTATCCATTCGTGGGTTTTGATGCGTCCACTTTTCCAGGAAGTGGACTGGGCTGTTGTATAATCTGAGCGCTGCGGACGCTCAGAGTGTGTTCATCGGTGTATTCTTGAGGGGACTGCTGCCAAAGGTTACTGGCGCTACGAAGGCTGACGTTAAATCAAGTGTCCTCGCTGCGAACGAGCTCTCAGCCGTGAAAGACGAGACGCGTGCGGTTGCGTAAGAACAATCGCGGCGATGCAGAGCGGAGCCCGCCCGGCTCGGCCTGCGTTTCCTCACCTCCGAGACCCGGCCGGAGACGGTTGTCGTATCCATCCAGCAGTCTGTCCAGGATGAGCGTGAACTGGGTGATGTTCTCCGACACGGCGTTCACCGATCTGGGCAGCAGACACAGAACAGGACGGTGAGACAACAACCCCTTCAAAACTCTTTTAGACGCGGGTCTCCTCTGGGTTTTCCAGCTCCTTGCTGTCTGGCAGCGACTCCCCGCGCGTGCCAACGCAAGACGCACAAACAGACGTCGTTTCCCCATCATGGCTGACCCAGTTCAAGAGCCATGTGATCTCTGAGCCAGAAACACAGCCGGGTATGCAAATGCAATCAGGGCAGAGATTCGTGGTAAATGACTTCAGAATGGGTCCCACGTTAAATCTTAGCTTAATCACCGCCACAGACAGCTCTGCTGGAGCAGCCTTGGGTTATTGGTTACTGTGCAAGTACGCAATATTAATAACCGTTTACATCTGGGCCTTCTCTCTGTACAACTTTAATAACCCGAGTTTAGTCTGAGAGGGAACCATTTCCCCCTCTTTGGGGGGGAAACGTTTATTTCTTTGTCTTAAAACTAAAGTTATGTTGTTTTTTTTATGCGTCTATGTTTTTATAGGCCTATTTTGAAGTGACATTTAATTGTACAACAATGTAAATAAAAAACAACAACAGCCTTTTCACGATGTAAGAGACAAGATCTAGATTGTTCTTTAACAGAGAGTCACATCACCACAGTCATAAAAAATACAGCAGCGATGTGTTCTGAATGCCGTATTACCTCATATTCTAGGTGTCGAAGTGTTTTCGTACACCTTGAGAAAGGGTCTATATAGACATGTTGCAATGTGACGTCACATGCACAAAGACTGCCTGGTCATTGGGTCAAAGGTCGGGTATAATATATGAAGGAGCACGTCCATAGAATAGCTTGCTGAATAATTCAGAAAGATGTCACAACTAAATAAACCGTCAGAGACACTTACTGACAACAGCTGGAAATATGGTTAAAGGAGCAGCAGGAACATATTGTCACCATCGTTTCAGTCGGAGTGGTTCACACTGAGAAGCAGTTATTTAGTACATTATGAAACCTGCCACAATCAGTGCGACTGCGAGTAATTCACGTCAAATAAATGTAGCAAGATCATGTCTAAGTTTATCGTTTCCCTTGAAAACAGAGAAACGAGAGAAGCAGGACACGCAGCGGAAGAAGGGCTAATATGTGTTGACCTTCATAATCCATGAAACAAACATTGGCTGAAACACAAAGGCTCTTTAGATCAAGGCTACAATCCACCTGATTAGAGCTTCCTTTGGTTCATAACAGCTGGAAATCATTCAGTTTATCTGCATGGTGATTTTGAGGTGGCATTTGACAAAATCCATTGTTTATTGCTTGTTTAGATCTCACACATTTGAACTGCCTTGCTGTTGAAATGCTGCTATGCAAATAAACTTGACTTTAAAAAGTCTGGATTTTGTTCAAACCCGTATTAGAAACATACTTTGAGACACACATTGTTGGACAGTGGAGGGGGAGGGGCGGTTGGGGCAAGAGACATGTTGCTATCCTTGGAAGAGGTCATTTGGCAGAACCAATGGGTTCGACTGCATTTCTTTTTTTTAAATGAAAAGACCCAATTAGGGAAAGGGGAGCTGAGAACCGTTCGTGCCAGCAATGTAGCAAAGCCCAGCTGCGTTTGATTTGATTTCCCACGTGCCCTCTAGCTTCCAGTTTACGGCCATGGCGGAAAACTGCCCTCATTATCCACAGGAGGGGCAGGGTGGGGGGTCCAAGTAGAGTCCACCTGGGCAGGATGACAAAGAGCTCCCCACGTACAACGTGTCTGTCTCTCTCTCTCTGTGTGTGTGTCTCCGGTCGATAAAACCCACTCACCTGATTTCCCAGAGAGCCGCGAGCACCAGCAGGCAGGAGACCAGTGAAGATGTTCCCTCCTTGCTCCACATCGCTGCTTCTCCGCCGACAGCCGCTGGGAAGGGAGCTCCGGGTTAATGAGACCCACAGCGATGCAAAGACGAAGCCCTAGTATTTCTGGGGGAATCCCTCTTCGGCGGGCATCACATATATATATATATATATATATATATATATAAAATGAACAGAAACGGTGGGGGAGAAAAAAAAAAAAAAAGAGAGACGCCATCTGACTGTAATTAGTATTCAGTGGCACGTCCCACGCGCTCACTCAGCCACTTAGCATAAATCCAACGTCACTCATTTTACACCGCGTCCCTAGTTAGGTCTATAAAAACCCATTACATGTATGTGTGAGAAGGAAACGGGATAAAAACGAGATGTTTGGAGCGTCTTTTCCACGCTCCTTTGCGTTTCCACCGGTGGAAAAATGTAAATAATTGAATTTAACGCGTCTAAATGGGAGAAAAATGATTAGAGAGGGAGGGAAGCTGGTGGTGGTGGTGGTGGTGTGTGTGTGTGTGTGTGTCGGGGGGGGGGACCGCAGACTCACCTCAAGTGGAAGAAGAAGAAGAAGTACCTGCCGCCGCTGGAAACGACAAAAGATGCGCGGAAAAGTTAACAGGAATTCACCGCTGTTGTCCTCCGTTCGTCACAGGAGCGCAGCTGGCAGCGTGGATCCTTCATGGTCCGAGGCAACAAGAGGAACGCGCCTCAGATGAGGCTCTGCGCCTCATGCTCCACCGAAATTAACCGGGGAAATGTAGGCTTTCGGTTCATAAATAATATTAAATAATTTTATTATTTTTTTTTTTTAAACAGCCTTTTAATGGAGAGCAATTAAGGGAGGACGAGCGGGTCCTGGCTTTGAGCTGCCCCGTTCAGCTCGGTTCGGTTCGGTTCGGCTCGGCTCGGCTCGCTCAGCCGCGATGTGAATCGTGATAGGAGAAGAAGCGCATCTCGGTCTCCCCTCGTCGTCTCCGAACAACTACAAAGGAGGCAACCCGGGTCCTAAAGGCAGTCCGACGAAACCAACGCAGAGGAATGTTGCGTGTCTGAGCGCACGCAACGTCAGATGCACAACGCAGAGGCGTGACGGCTGAGCACTCCGGGAGAACTGCACGCTATTAGACCGTCTTCGGTGTTGTTCTGTTGCGTGGGTTTTCATTGGAAACAAAAATCTCAAAAGTGTGGCCTGCACGTGTTTCTAGCCCACGGTGGCACCCCCAGAACATTTCATAGGGGTGTAGAAATTTTATACATTCATATTTCATTCAGCTGAAATATGAATGTATAAGTTATTATAATTGTATTATGCTGTCCCCACATGGTGGTGGCAGCATCATGCTGTGGGTGTGCTCTTTTTAAGCAAGAGAACAGAAGCTAGGGTGAACTGCGCTCTCTGTTCAACTTGTCTGAGTCTGAGTGCAAATAAAAAAATCAACATCAAGCTGTTGATCACAAGGCTTGTGTGATTTTTTTTCCTGAATTGCCATGTTTCCATTAAGCAATTTTGTTTTCGTAATTCCAATTTGCACAGTTATATGGTCACTGGAGATGGAGCATCTGATGAAGCTGCAAATATATATTTCAAATTAAACCTTGTCAGATTACACCAGCTGTTTCTTTGAAATACTGATCAGTTTGACATACATATTGTAACTTTGTCGTTTTGGAACTGAGAACAGAGGACCAGGCTGTTGATCACATGACTCGTGCGATTTGAAAGATGTGTTTCGATACTATTGAAAACGGTATCGAAACGGCTGTATTGATACGTTTTCAAAACGCCGCATAATCTTTTCAGGGGAAAAAACAGGCATTTCTTTTTGCCTAATTTGGTGTGTTGTCTACATTTATGCTCTTGTTATCGCCTTACTTTTGTATCAGGCAATTACTGCCAACCAGGTAAGGATAACTCATGACCTCCGATGACCCTACCATGCATGTGTTTGGACTCATAGAGGAAGCCAGAGCACCGCGGGCCGAACACACAACCAGACTGAAAGACTCCAGCCGAGATTTGGCCTGCAGGAACCTGTCGGTGTGAGGCATGAGATGAGAACAGACCGCCACTCAAGAGTTACTGCCTCCTTTTTGCCATCCGTCAGCGAGAAGGTTGCTCCCTGAATCTCTCCAGCATAAATCCACACCTGTGTGTCAGGCGGTGAGTGATGCAGGTCATCACAGTAACAGAGGCACTCAGGCAGCTTGTCAAAAGCAAAGCAGGAGTCTTATTAAAATGCATCTGCATGCGACCTCATCGCCCTTTGGGTTAGGCCGGCGCTGCTGGGAGCGAGACGTTGCGTCGTGCTCAGCGCGTCGACGGGCGTGAGCGCATCTCTTTAACTCGGGACGTTTGCTGATCGGATCAGTTGAGAGCAACAGGTAAGCAAGCTGCACATCTAAATTTGTGATTTTCACATTACCGTATTTTTGTACCTTGGATTTAGTGTCAGACTTTACAGGAGTAAGAGTACGATGTGGAAATCAGTTTGATTGCTGGCATTGATGAAGTTCATTACCTCTCCCTCCTCTCCCCCCGGCTCTGATTTAATGGACTGGGAACCAGTAAACAGGAAGGATTTTATAGCAGAGAGCTATAAAATTTAAGCTGAGCCAGGGAAAAATTTGAGTGCTGAGCTGTGGAGTCGGGGAAAAGAGCAGCTCAATAACGTCGTCATCGAAAACAGCAACACACAGAGACGATGGAGAGTAAAGGTGCGCTGCCTCTATCAGTTGGATTGTTGATTAAACCGGTTTTGTCGCGATGTAAAAATAATATTTATTTACCCGGAGGCGCTGGTGTACGATTAGCTGAGCTGTAAAGGAGCAGTACTTTTTGAGCTTCACATCATGTTTTAAGGTTTTCCCCTCATCAAAAACATGCCTGGAGAGTTGCTTTGATTATTTAATTCACTGAGAAATCCTTTCATCTCCTTGGGAACCATTCAGCTGTTCAAAACGCCTGGGCGAACCAAACTCCACCTTACAGGACGAAGCTCCTCCTTGGTGCTGCAGTTTCCAAGCTTCACAGAGCAGCCCTCCTCAGCTCCTACAGACTAGCCAGTCGCAATCAGCAAATATCTGGTGGAACTGAACATCGGCTGAGCTCATGATAAGAAATACTACTCAGGAAAACGCTGATAAAAACTTTCTTAAAGGGTTAATAGAGGAGCCATGTAGTGATGATGACTTCCTGAAGGTGAAGATTCAGAAAGACCAGGAGCTTCTTAAAGAGACAGAGGCCCAATTTCAAGGAGTTCAATCAAAAAGTCAAACGTCTTTTTAATCATATTTCATATATGTAGCATTTTCATAACAACTGAAGGCAACATAGTGATATAATTGCGCTACACAGTGTCACTCTGTGGATAATACTGGCCCTTTAAAGCAGAAGTCAGCGTGCTGAAAGCCCATGTGGTGAGACACGACTCACAGTAGATACTGGCACACGGCGTCCTCTGTCGGACAAACATGGCAGCGCATGTCTTGGAGAGAGATGAAACAAGTGGTTGATGCGGCTCAAAAGGAGATCTCTGCAGCCAACGCCGGCTTTCTGATCCCCTGCTCACAGCAGCTTGATTGTTCCTGCAAAGCAGTGACACCCAGTGCGTCACCGTTCAAGTAGGTTCTGATAAAGTCGCATTTCACAGCACCAGGTAGTTGATCTGTCATGGAGACATTTCAGGAAGAACTGGCGTCCCTCTGTTGTCTGTCATGCACCATGTCAAACCAGGGGGGTGTCAACCTGCACGTCAGCATGGCTTGATTCACGAGACGCTGCTGAAAAAGACTGAGCCCGTTACCTCGGCAACAAACCATGCCCCGACAGAAGAAAGATGTTGCGAGAGAGGAAATATGAGGAGCCCACCGAGGGGCTCTGACACTCTTAAAGCAATAGGTCACCACAAATCGCTTTGTGCACAGCGATTTGCACAAAGTCCGGCGCTCGAATCGATTTGGTCTCCAGTAACAGAAATACACAGAGTTTGGTGGAATTTAAAAGAGAAACGTTATAAATTCTGAGAATAAATGCAGAGAAATAAAGGGATGTTCTCCTTGGCGGTGCACTGTGCCTTTTTGAGAGTTTTTATATGGCAGCTCAACACAAAGTTGAAATTTATTCTGAGGTAAAAGGAGAGGACTCAGTAGTTTCAAAGATTTTCTTACAAATTAAAATCTGAAAAGTGTGGCTTTCATCTACATTCAGCTTCTCCGAAAGAAGATTAGGGCCACTGGAAAGACCAAAGACAGAATTCTCAGATAAAGATTTGCATTTTGACACTGAAATCAGGATTCAGAGAATAAAGTCAGAATTCTAAGGAAAATATTTTTCAAAAAAAAAAAACAAAAAAAAAACAAAGAATTCTGAGAAAAACAGTCAGAATTTTGAGATTAAAAGTTGAATTTTCAGAAAAGTCTGAATTTCGACACAAAATTAGAATTCAAAAATGAAATCACAATTCTGAGAGAAAGAATCCAAATTCTGAGCAAAAAGTCAAAATTCTGTGCAACATTTCCCAGCTTTCAAGACAGTCCTATAGTTTAAACATCCATCCATCCATCCATCCATCCATCCATCCATCCATCCATCCATCCATCCATCCATCCATCCATTTTCTAACAGCCTTGTCCCTAGAGGGGTCAGGAGGTGCTAGAGGGGTCAGGAGGTGCTAGAGGGGTCAGGAGGTGTTGGTGCCTCTCCAGCTAACGTTTGGGGCGAGAAGCGGGGTCATCCTATTGTATTTATGGTCAATTTCATGTATATTTCTTGTCATGTCTGTCTTCCTACGAAAAAATAAATAAAGTTATCTGGGGTATAAACCACAGACCACAACGTCGACCAGCTCAGTCAACACAAGAGTCAGCGGAATGTGTCGAAAAGAAAAGCTGTCTGTGATCAGACAGGATCAGCGGCGCTGCAAACAGAGTCAAGTGAAAGTCAATGTCGAGTTTGTGTTGCCGGATGCCAGATGACCTCCCCTACACAAATCATCCCCAAAGCACACCATCCTTTTTCTTCTTCACTGGTCTTCATTTAATGTCTCTTTCCGAAGCGCACGCCGCATTGTTCACGCAGCAGCTTCCACCGCTGTTGCTAATTTCCTCGGTTTGCCATGGAAACCAAGCCCAGAGCGGATCCTCCGTCCTCTGTGTGCGCTGCCAATCCGTCTGCATCTGCCATCTTCAGCTCCAGAGTTCCCACAATAACTCTCCTTTTATCCGCGGCTAAATTTAACCGCCGCGCTCGCGTAAAAACACGGCAGAGAGCTAACGCGTGGGCCCTCACACCTGGCCTCAGCTGTCACATGAAAACATCTCACATCGCTACAAAGGCGGCAACCGGAGGCAGATTTTGTTTGACTCTGTCAGCTTTCTTTGTATTTCGGGACTGAAATTGTACGGGAACATCACTTTCCATTGGCAATAATCAAACTGGGAAAGTTGCGTAACATTGGTGGGTGCAGACTTTGGGAATTTCTCAGCTAATTGTTCTTTTGGTGCAGATCACCAGCCCTCGTCGCTATCGGATATAGTGGTACTACTGTGTTGGCAAGAAACTGTTACAATAAACTTATGCGAGTGTTTTATATTTGGGTATTTGGGAATCATTAAGCGAACTTGTTTTAAATTTGTGCCAAATTGACACCATCTAGATGTTGGTTTTGACAATCCTGACCTCTTCTGATCGGCTCGCAACATCTGAAGCGGGGTCCGGTTTGTGGGACTTTGGCGCCCAGACATAAAAGCCACTAAATCAGATTTCATGCGTTTTCCTTCACAGAGCCATTGTGAGTCATTCGACGTACTTTAGCCCTTTGAAACAAACTGAACTCACCGTCCTGTTGGACCGAACCAGGGAGGTCCGGTCACAACCCGACACCGGGATGGATCTGGCCGAGAAAGACAGACAGGGTGAAATTCTCGCGGACAAATTAAAATCTCATTAAAGTGGAACATGTTCAAAGAAGCCCAGGGAGCTGCTTTTGAACGTAAAACAATGTCGGAGCATTAAGCGATTCAACCTTCTGCATGAGGAAATGGTTTGCACTAAATCTGAGAAAGTATCTTGAGCCATTATGTTGCTGTTGTTACGCAGCATTATTTTTTTCTTTTAAGACTTGTTGTAAAAGACTTGGCCCTGGAACTGCACTGATAGGTGATTCGGCCACAAATTGTAATTAGTTATTTATTTTTTATGTATTATTTTACTAAAGGGATGTAACTTTGTTGAACATTTTTCCTCTTGGCCATGAAAACAAAACGACGTTGCGTTCATCAAACATGTTTAATGGCGTTTCCCCCAAACTGGACATTGGGACTAATAAATAAGACAGTTCGAAAAAATACTTTGTCCCTCGTTGTGCCTGTCGGAAATCACAATCTGTAGAGTGTTGTCGTGTAATATGAGCATGGCATCGGGACTAATTACACAGTATACAAATCCATTTCACTTTGCTAAAAAAAAAAAAAAAAAAAAAAAAAAAGCAGAGCAACATTTTACATACAATTTTAAAATCACACGTGCATCTCTGGGGTCTCAGTTTCTAAAGATGAGTGCAGGAGATGTTAAACGGCGCTTCAATACATGAGTCGACGGGAGATGAGTCCTTTGGTGCTGCACTGGTTTTTATTACAAAATTCAGCTGAGATCGTGTACATGTGCGTTAAAGCTTCTTCTTCTTTTTTTTGCTTTTTTTCTTTTGCCTTATTGCTCTGTACTTTTGGTTTCGTCTGATGCGGGGAAGATAAAATCTGCTGGGTGCTCCTACAGTCATCGTTGTTAGAAGCGAGAGGTTTCGTCGTGACCCCCAGAAACCTTTAGAAATCACGAGTCAGCGCAAACATTTACCAGTGGGAAAGAAGAGGATTTCAGCAGGAATCATCTTCTCCCGGAGGATTCAAGAAAATCACAAATAGATGTTCATGTAAAAACAAAGAACTAAAAAGTGTATGAAATTGATGTCTTATAAGCAATCGTCACTGGTGATATCTAAATTGTTTGGTAAGTAAAAACACTTTCCAGGCATTTCACTGGCTGCATTTTCATACTATTCCGTATTATATAACTGCACCTATTGGAATTATGAAAATAAACTTGCCTAATTGAAACGCACCAATTTTTAAATTATTTATTTCTTTCTTTTCACGTTTTTGTGCTAGGACGAGGTGGTTTTTCATGAGTGCGTTCCATAAAAGTGCGATGGCGACACTTTCTTTTTTGCATCACACGAGTCACGTGAGCAAAAATTTTTACTACTGCCGGAAACAATGAAGAAGACGACAGGAAGTGGTGAGAGGACGCTGGCGTTTCGCCTTCAATGGAAGCACTGCAATTACCAGATTGTGTTCCTCCAACATCAGTGGAAAATAAACGTTTTTACATACATTTACAATGGAAGTGCAGTTATAATGAAACACAAGGAGCCTGAGTACTGAGACAGGCTTGGAAAACGACAATCAGATGGACTAATCAAAGGAGATTTGGAACTGCTGCAGCAGGGTGAAAGCTGGGAAACTGAGGGAGGGAGACTAATTAACGCAGAGGGAGCTGAGTCAAAGGATCTACAAAGCAAACGGGAAAAGACCTGGAAACCAACAAAAACTAAATGTACAGATGAAACCAAAAGGATGAGAAGGTCCAGCAAGTAAGGATTTTTACTACAAATTGAAACTTCTAAACAGAGAACCAAAAACCTTTTTAAGAAACACAAGAT
Organism: Poeciliopsis turrubarensis; assembly: GCA_010277015.1. NCBI lineage: Eukaryota > Metazoa > Chordata > Actinopteri > Cyprinodontiformes > Poeciliidae > Poeciliopsis > Poeciliopsis turrubarensis. Next base: position 7,455,411 of record VMRN01000012.1, on the reverse strand, counting down.
CTTGATTAAAGTAACCAAGAACTTAGTTATTTGCCTCAATCTGTTCAATCTAACCAATGATTGGACGGTTGTTGTTTTCTTTTTTATCTCTCCCAAATCTATGAGTAACATTATAATGTGAGCACAAGGTTCACCAGTTAGCATCTTAAATATTGCAAGATCTTTGTTGTATTTCCTTTTGTTAAATCTTAAATAATAAGGGTGAAAAGTGAACCAACACAACGAGCTGGATATTCCACTCAGCAGGCAGAAAGCGGTAATAATTATGACTGGATTTGAAAGAAAAAAAAAATAAGCAAAACATTTCAGAATGACTTTCTATGAAGACAGAAAAACTACTTTGTTTAGTTGTAGTGTAGAACAATCTGAACCCTTTAAAGTGAAACAACTCGAACGCCTGAAGTCTGAAAAAGACAGCTACAGCTCCCTCTAGTGGCTGACTTCAGACACTGCGCTCCGCTTCACGTTTCCACAGTCAGGAATTACTTTAAAAAAAAAAAAAAGAAAAAGAAAAAATAACGCTGCTCATCTTGAAACAAAATGAAAATAAATTGGGTGAGACGCCTGCTCTTTGGGTCACATGCAACGGTCCACACCTTTTAAGGTTCAAAGCTTCCCTTTAGACGAAAACGGCCGACACCAGCAGTTTCATTGACGTTTAATTCCCACAATGCGAAAACATGATCTCATAAATTGCATCCCGGCCTTCCAATCCATCCAAAGGCTAAGTCCATTTCATCCTGTAAATGGTCACTGGGGGGCCGAAGCTCATCCCTTGTGATACCGAAGGAGGGGCGAGGCCTTCAAAAATATGAACGTGGATTTGTTAAAAGTACAGAGAATAGGACCCGGTACCCCACGCCCTTTGACCTCTTGGTCATCAGTGGTTTTGACCTTGAAACTCTCGCATGGTTGGTTGCCTCTCTTTTAATGCTGAATCATGAACACTGACCAAATGACCTTGTGAATATTTCAAGTCTGGTGAATATAAATGACTTTGTGTTGAATCTATTTGGTATTTCATGATTTTAGAAGAGCAAGGTGGGTGTTGCTTTTTGAGATCTTACAGCCTATCTCGTGTTGCCAGTCAAGTTCTGTCAGACTTCTCGCGTAATCAGGCCTGGATTCAGATCGACATTAAACCCAATTGTCCAAAAAACGTAGTTGAGCCAAACTCTCATGATTCCAGGACGGGAGCAATTGTTTTTCCACATGATGGCATGTTGGTTTGGATACCTCCCTCATTTGAATGCAGTTGTCATAAAAAAAAAATCAATTTTGTACTCACTGAGGTTATCTTTTCTCCAATGATGACGTTTGTTTAATGATGTGAAACATTTACATGTGCCAAAAAAAGCAAACAATAAAATTACCTTTTAAAAGAATAGACATTTGGAAGGGTGCAAATACTTTTTCACAGCACTGTATGTCCCTAGAACCAAACCTAGAAGTAAATGAAATTCCTTATTTGCCTGGCATGGGTAACTGCAAAGCAAATCTAGTGGTGAACTGAACCACTAGAGGGCGTGTGAAGCCATGTTTTGCCTCCTGAGTGCCGCGTAAAACTTCCATCAGGGACCCACTCAAAGGCAAACTGTTTGACAGATTTTCTTTGAAATAAATAAAAAGTTCTTCCCGTGGCGACGTTGTACGCCGATCCTCCGATCAAAATGTCAAAGTGAGCATCTTTAATCTGTTTATCTAGAAAGAAAAATAAAACAAAACCCCCCCACAACCTTGTGTTGGCAGGTCCAATCAATCATGCTCATGCTCAGAGAAATGAGGGAATATAGGGTTACGGTTGGGGCAGCAAACATCAATCTGTTGCTGACTCGGTCCTCAATCAGTCCCCTGGATGTCTTGTGTTTTCTGAATGGGATACGCTTTGTTTTACCCTATTAGAGACAAATACAGAAAAAAAAAAAAAACCCAGAGATCAATGGAGAGCTAATGATGCCAAAATCAATTTCACACATGGTCAACTGCAGAGAGTGGAGTGGTGTGTGGAGGTTCTTGATCTGTACATCAGCCCCGTGTGTTTCTCATCAACCTCCTGTTGGACCAACCAATCGACGAGGAGCAACAACCACACATGGACGATATGGTTATTATCAGAGGCAGAAACGAGGTACAAATTGCATCATGAATCCCCCGTCCGTGTGACATGTCCGTCAGCAGACGCGTTCATCCGCCAACTGTTCAGTGAGACAACTGGTACCACCTCATTTTGGTTAGTCATTGGCCCAAAATGGAAGGTTTTCTGCCGTACATGGTAACTTTCCCACCCATAAGCAGAGATAACTCTGCCAACCCCCATCATTTTCTCTTGTTGTGGTTTCTCAACTATGTTTCCTTGTGCACTTGTAGCAACACACTGCAGTCCATTTTTTATAGGCAGCTCAATGACTTCTCTACTTCACCTCCACCAGCCTATTACCTCAATAGAAGACCAGGGAGGACAATTTAGCATCATCATGTTGCCCACTGCTATCAGGATAATGGTGTGTGTCCTTTGGCCACACAAGAATCAAATTACCGCCAACGGACTCGAGCTTTTGAGATTCTACCCCTGGATTTAATAACATGCCTCAGTTTCCTGTTCACGTTCACATTCATGTCCGACATGAATGTGAACACTGAGGTAGATCTATTTCCCTGGCGTTATGGTCGAAAAACGTGTCACGAAACAAGCGTTTCATATCGGTCAATATCAATAATTGTTGATTAGTTTTATTTTGTTTTAAATATCTGAAATACTGCCAAACTGATGCTGTGGTCTTAACTGTGTCATCCAGTTTTCACAACGCGTTTGATTTTTAAGCAGCGTTGAGGCACAGTGACGAAAAATGAAACTGCTGCTGCAAGTTACTCAACAAGTTGTTGCGAGGAAACTAAAGAAGAGTGAGTGAGTTGACACCACCAACAGTGCTTAGCTAACCCTAATAGTTTGAGCGGCTAAAGTCTTTCCTCCTTTTGCCAACGTCCCCCAGAATGCTGTGCGGTTCTGGATAGAAGTCCAGTGAAATTCTATGGTGCGGTCAAAGGAAAAAGGTAATAACTGTTGAACAGTCTTTATTTAACCAGAGCAATAGTTGTACAGTCCACAAACACAACGTCTTCCTCAAGGTCTTTTCCTTCTTCTCCTCCATTCCCTCTCCTGTCTTGCGCCACCTATGGTCAGGGTTGGTAATGTGTTTACTGAAACACGCAGGATTGATATTGATCGCGTGTTTGTTTTTTTTATGGTTATTGACTTATTGTCCAGTCCTGGGTGAAAGCGTGGAGATTTGATGAAGACATTACATTCACTTTCTCATTTCCACAAGTGCAGATTTATGAATAAAGTGAGAAAGGTGGAGTTTTAGCTGTTAATAGCCACAGGTGGCACAGATCCACTGCCCTACCAGCGTATGCGAGGGTTTTTAAAACACACACATTTTCCATCTGTATCCTTCATGGGCTTTGAAGTCCACCGATTACAATTTGTCTCATTGGCATAGTCATAGTGTTGAAACTAAAAGAGGAGGTCACTTGGAAAAAAAACAAAAAAACACTACTGTTTTAAAGCTGAAATAATTTCAGCAGAGGAGGAAATAGCAACCATGGGTCCGATTTAATACAGCAGAAGATTTTCCACAACATTGCAGGTGTGTGCTGCAGGCAGACTGCAAAAACCCAAAAGACAAACGAACTTACAAGCCACTTTCCAGCAACATGTGGGAGCTTCAGTCAATAATTGCTTAATATTGATGAAAAGGTACTAATTATAATTGAAATAATCTGCCAGTGGAACAAGCCTTTTTATGTTGTTAAGCTGCAGGGTAGAATCTATTGCTCCACTGGCAGGTTATTTCACTTTCGACCAGTAGGTTTTCATCAATATTGATAAATTAGTTAAAACAAACTCCCATTTCTTGCTGAAAAGTTGCTTGTAAAGAGGCTTTGCCTTCTGTCAAGTTGTTTGCACTGGGAACCAAAAACTGCTTTTCAACGTTTTGTGTTTTTGCAGTGCAGACCGCGAGCCAGTCGAGACAGAAAAGTGAGACATCCAAACATTTGCCGCAAGTCTTTTGCATACATTGTGCCTCTAAAGAAAGCTGACGCACCGCGTGAGAATCTCACACCGGCCCAGAACCTCTTCCACACCTGAGAGAGGAAATCATTTGCTCGACTTTCTTCCGTGTTTCGTGAGGGCGACGTTTGAACGCCAGCATCGCCCATTTCACCTCGGAGAAACGGGGGATCTATTTTTGCATTGCTCATTTTAAATGGATGTGCCGGCGACAGCGTTGTCAATCTGGGTCACTGAGTGCTCAAGTGTTAACCCAAGTCAAACAGTTAATAAACGTGGCCTCGTTTGTCGCGGAGATGTTTAAGAAACGTGTCAAGCGACGGTGAAGGGATAGAGGTTCGCTGGAGTCGTCGTCACTTGTTGTGACGCAGTCTGCGGCGAACAGAGCCCTGAAAAAAAAAAAAAACACACACACCAAGGGTGGATTGCAGACCGACCCGGGATTAGATTCCTGAATCAGACTCTGATCCGTTTGTCGAGAAAGTCCAGAGTTTTTGGGGAGGTCTGAATGCAAGCTTGAGTTCCGGAGCGGACTTAAAAGCCGAACTCTGATCCGCCTAAAAGAAACGCCTAAATGACAAAAACTGAACTAATTTCCTGGTTTGTTTGAACATTTAATCATCAAATGGGATGGAGAGATTTGCCTAGTCCTCTCTTGCATCTCGATGGAAACCGAACTGTTCACAGACTTATATCAAGCGAGAAAACTTACAAACATCAGCGATTTTCTCAGCTTTAATTTAAACCACGTTTATAGAAATCTGGTGAGAAATAAAGGCGCAGTGATCATTTTTGTGATTCCTGCTCATCCCGCTTTGGAGCAGCCTGCTTTAGTGGACGGACACGTCAATGAAAAAAACCCCTACTACCTCTGAAATCCGACACTGCTCCGTTTTTGTCTACTTTTCGTGAAGACGGTTCTGTGTCGATTCCTTCAGTAGATCTTGGTGCAGCGCCCCCACAGGCGACGGGGGGGGAAACGCTGCTGACACAATTCACGCAAAACCTCACCTTGAAGAAACCGAATGATCCTTTCCATGAACGGAAAGCAAGGGCTCTGCTAAGTGTACGAGCTGCAGGACAACGAAGCGCCGCCGTCTCAGTGACCAACAGCTGCACTGATAATAAGGTAACATCTGGCTGCCAGAGACAGGATGAAACCCCGTCCAGGTGTCTGGGTTGACGACGCCCTTGAGCGGGTTCAGCGACACCATTACTGTGTCTCAGAACCTTTCTGTGTCGCACGGCAGATGGTTTCCGGCGAAACTTACTTTACCCCCCTCCCTGTGATCTAAATGTCTTTCCACTCTCTGTATTTTTGTTTGCTCATGTGGATTTAACAAAAGAAAAAAAACCCAAAAAACACATTTTACGTAATCAAAGTATGAATCTTGGCCAGACAGTGAAGAAGCTTAAACCCTCCTACTGTAAGCACGTCTCCTCCGCTTCCTTCCTGATTTATCCCCACATTTCATCTCGTTTTTTGTTTTTTTTGTTTTTTTTTTGTTTGTTTCTCTCTCTCCGTATTGCTTAATCCATCTTGTGCAATGCAGATACTCCGCACGGAGGTTGGGCGCAAGAAGCTTCCGCCGCTCATCCACTCGTGACCGGCGCTCCTCTAAGCCTCGGTTCTGAGGACTTTCTCATCAAATTTCGTCTCTTCAGCTTGACACCCGTTTTCCCAGGGAGCATTTGAGACCAACGCGGATCACTTTGTGCTCTCCGATCGATTTAATCCTTAAGTCTACTGGCACAACAGTGCATCAGGTTTGTACATTAAATATAAATCTGTTTAGCCTAATAAATAAATATTTATATATGTATATATTTTACATTGTGGGCGAGGTTCAGTTCCGATTGATGACATAATCCAAGCATCCCGAAAGGTACAGGGTACAAAAATAGGAAAACGACAAATCCCCAGGCCTCCTCCAGGCCGCATGGATCACCGGGCAGTTGGAGACCTTTACAATCGGACGAGGCAATGTGAAATAGAAAGAGGACGGTGGAGTAATCCAGTGTGCGCGTGTTCTTTCCTAAGCCGAGTCAGTTTGTCCTAATTATAACAATTTGTTTCCATGCTTGTGGTCCTCCAGCAAATGCATCGCAAACGTGTTCTCCAGGATCCCCTGTTGACGGATGAGCACATTGATCTGTCTGGTAAGAACCAGCAGTGTGTTGTTGTTGTATCCACGCTAGAGGAAATCACGATGAACCTCACAGCCAGAGCCAGATTTATCCCCCTTTGGCCACCATTGTGTCTTTCGACAGGTAGACCACCCAGTAGACCATGTTGAACGCCCCAAAGGACACCGGGAACAGGATCCGGGCGTATTTGTCAATTTTGCTGGTCCCGCCCATGCCGGCGGCGGTCGGCTGGGAGCACGGCGTCTGCTTCTGCTCCGGCTTGTTGCCCATCATCTGGATGCGCTCCAGCTTGGGCCCGAGCAGGTGCTGCAGAGACGCCGGGCCGGTGTCCCGCCGGCCCGCCGTCCCCGCCATCACGTCCGGGGTGGACGCCGCGGGCTGAGGCGTGCCCTTCACCAGCTGCGCCGAGGACGAGGCCACGCTCAGCAGGCTCTCGGACTTGGGGCTGGAACGGGAGAGGGTGGAGGAGCTGCCGTTGGCGCCGCCAGCCAGAGCTCTCAGCTGCCTTCCTCTTCCCAGCCCTGAGATGTTGGTGGTGGACTGGGCTCTCGGCTGGCCCGCCGGGTCTTGGTGCGAGACGTAATTCATCCGCTTCCTCAGGGAGCCGTTGGTGTCGGGAACTTGCTGTGAAGGATGAGAGAAAGTCATGATTCTAATTCATGAGGTAAAAACAGTCTTTAGAGAAACATAATGTCTTTTCATTGTTCCAAAACTCCCAGAAAAACATAAAAGCATGAGAAATCTTGTAATCCTGTCGCACAACGTTGTTTCTTTCTCCATTGTTCACTCTTTGCATGACGCATAAGCCTTAACTCACTTGGCTTGGCTAACCAAAGTCATGCTCTGAAACGCATCTCAACAGGCTTTCACACTTAGTGCAACCTCTGACCTTTTGGCTCCGGTCCTTGGCGGGTGTCTAGAGCTCAGGGAACGCAATCGGAAACTCCATCAAGTGGTAATTTATCTGTTACTCTTTGTGTCAAGTGACATCCTAGGTTTTGACTGACCGCTGTAACGAGGTTGCTCCACTTGGGGTGCCACTAACGTCTTTGTGTACATCCCGCTCATACAGCGACCGCAATAATATTTTTATATAAATAAGAACCTACAAAGTGAATGGTTTCTAGAGCATATGATGGTTTATGCTTAACCAGCCTGGATTGTTTCGGTGAAAAGTGCATCAGGCAAACATCAGCCTGGTGCTATTGATCAGATTACACCCTCAACCCCCCGCCGCTCCGCCTCTGACACAGATGGCGGACGAAAGGGCGCGTGCATCACAGATGTCACTTAACGAGGATTTCACTCATTTCACACAGGCTTAAGACAGAAAGTAAGTAGCGCTTGCATCCGGGAGGTAATGCAGTGTAGCATCAAAGGAGCTTATCCTTCCAGAGTTGATGTTCTTTTTTTTTCCCCCAAGCCGGGAGAGAGTGACGCCGGTACTGAGGCATTTGCAGAAATAATCCAACCCCCCACCCCAACGATCCACTCTGAAAATTGAAAGGATCCGATATTATTATTGTGTCCAAAGCATGGCCGGGGATGGCTGCGCGCGCCTGTGCGCGTTTCGGCTTGGAAAAGCCAGAAGCCTGAGAGCCTAAACCCATCAACGACCCCCAGCCCCGTGTGCCGGGCCTCGGACTAACGGGGCCTTCTCCTCTCTCTCCCTGTCGAGGAAACCAGCACTAATTCCCCCCGCCCTGCCGCCGCCGCCTCGGCGCAGGAGGCTCTCTGAAACCTATACAGATGTACCAGGGCTCCGTTGCCGTGGCAACCTGCTAATCCACTGAAGTGCCGTTGTCACTGTACCGCATTCAGGCACGATTACGCCACGCTGGGATCTGGACCGGAGGGGGCAACTTAAAGTGTTTAGTGTAGAGCAGGCGTACTGTACGCGCTGCCGGGTCGTGTCAGCGTCACCGATCAGCTAACAGTAGATCTATACATTTAGAGATTCACACACTGCACACGCACACACACACACACACTTGGGGAAATGTGCGCCCTTCTTCTCGCCTCCACAGCTGAATAAACTATAAAAACTGGGTTTTAAGAACACACAGAATATGGCAGTAACTTTGTGGTGCGTACTCAACACATTCAATATGTGTTGAATCGCTACAGTAGCTACATGGCATGCTCATTGGTTCTGATTGACTTGTCAGCTCCCACGCTGCTCACGCACCCTGCCTCGCAAAAGTAATCCCACCCCTTGAACTTAAAGGGGGGGCATCATATGTGCTCCAGTCGCAATGTGCCTTTTTAAACCACAACCAAGAAACTATGTTACCTTCAGTAAAAATGCTCTATATGTCAAATATGACTTAAAACCAATTCAAATTTGTAAATTAGCATCTTGAAATTGGGCCTCTGTCTCTTTAAGAAGCTCCTGCTCGTTTTTAAACTCCGCCTTCAGGAAGTCATCACAACGTGGCTCCTCTATTGACCCTTTAACAACGTTTTTACCAGCGTTGCGCTGAGACGTAGCTCCTGTAATGAGCTCAGCTGATTCTCAGTTCCACCCGGTGTTTGCTAATTGCTATTGGCTAGTCTGAAGGAGCCGAATGGAAGAAGTCTGCTCTGTGAGGCAGAAGCTTTGAAGCTGTGAAACTGGAGCTTCATCTCAAAGGCGGAGCTCGGACCACCCAGGCGGTTTTTACAGATGAATGGTTACATGCATTGAATTAGCAGAATGAACAACCAGGCTAAAAGCAAAAAAAAAAAACCTGCTGTGTGAACGCAGGCGCAGATTCAGAGAATATCACGTCCTGGAATTGGAACTTGCTTGATTCAGCTGCAAAATCCTCCACGCACACAAGAGCAAAGCTAATTATGCTCAAGCGCCCTCTCTTCACGTCATTCGAGGGTCCAGGCTAAATGCCAGGTACGGAGAGCCCATGCAACGAGAGCCCCTTGAGGTAAAAACGCGATCAGATTATTGAGCCGGCCTGAGATGTGCAGAGGGAAAATAAGAAAAAGACAAACACACACCACCTCACCTGCTGCACTTCCTCTGCGTCCTTCACCTTGACAGGCGTGCTTTGAGGCACGGGGGGACACTTGCCCGGCTTCTTCTTGGCCCTCTCAATCTGTGCGTTGGTGAAATAGTTGACGGCAGCGAACTCGATGAGGGCAGAGAAGACGAAGGCGAAGCAGACGGCGATGAACCAGTCCATGGCGGTTGCGTACGAGACCTTGGGGAGAGAGTGGCGGGCGCTGATGCTGAGTGTCGTCATGGTCAGGACGGTGGTGATGCCTTGCAAATGAAACGAGGAAAGAAAATTAGTCGAGTCACACGGATATTTGCATTTTCTTTTTCTAAACAAGCATTTGTGTGAATTCACTTCGTTCACAGAAAACAAACTTCGTTGGAACAGAAAACAAACAAGATCATTGAAAGGGAGGATCACTCCACATTTAGGTTGTATTTCAAGGCAAAGATGGGCTCTGGAACAATATAGAAACATTGTAATGAAAACTCTACAATAGCACATAATGTGTACATAGTATTAGCACAGCATAACTGAAATCTGGGGGTGCACAGATTGCAGTTGTCTTTAAAACGTATGGCGATTCCAATTTTGACCGATTCCGATTTTAAATAAGAAGAAAAGTCCGTAAACATTGTCAAAACTGACGCAATGGCGACGGGGATTTTTGTTGGAAGAAAAACATTAAGTAGGATTCAAATTATAAATGCTTCAAACTTTACAATAATTTCTTGAACATATTTCTAATTTAGTTCATCTTTCTATAACTGGTCATAAAGCTCTAGCTTAAACATTGCTGTCGTGTATATATATATATATA
>VMRN01000012.1:7429414-7440647 GCA_010277015.1 Poeciliopsis turrubarensis | reverse complement strand
GATCGGGACGGATCGGGACGGATCGGGACGGATCGGGACGGATCGGGCCGCCCCGTTCATCCCAAACAAACACACGTTCAAAACACCTGAAACAACAGCAGAACCTCAGAGCCTCGGATGACGCAACTCCACGCCGAACTCTTCGGTGGAAAGGAAGCAGAGGCTCTGACACATATGTTGACGACTGCAGGAGAGCGGCCCTAATCCCCCGGGGCTTTATTAAACCACGCACCAACCAAGACACATTTCCACTCAGGGTCACGCAATATCTTTTTGCTCAGCAAACAAGCGTGTTAAATGTATATTGGTTTCAGCGATGCGTAAGTGTTTCCAAAGGGAAAAGTGACCTCAAGCTGAGTCCTAGAGTGCATTTCTTGGACGACAGCCAAACACTTACGGATGAATCACAATTGCCGCCGCTTTAAGTTGGATGAGACATCATCTGCAACCAAACTTGTCTTTGAACGAAAACATGCAAACACGATCGACGCAGCAGTTTGAGGTTCGATCCTTCAGGCTCTTGTTGGACGTCTTCCCCCATTTGTCTCACTCCCTCTCTGCAAAACGTGCTTTCTGACAACAAAGACTTGACAAATGTGAATATGAGAGCCGCTTACACCAACGAAGAAAACAGAAAGGAACACAGGAGAGTCGATTTGGACGTCGTGACCTGATGTCTGACAATACCGCTCTGGAGAAAAATAAGAGAGCTTTCAAAATGATCAGATTTGACCGTCTATAGTTGTACGTTTGAGTAAAATGAACATTGCTCTTTTATTCTATGAACTACCAAACAGCACGTCTCTGAAATCCCAGACGAAAATTTTTGGATTCGTCTGCAGAAAATGAAAAATGGTCCAAAATAACGAAAAAGATGCAGTGCTGTCAGAGCTCAAATAAAAAACAAGATGCAGATTCATCTAGAAACAGCAACACGAATGTTTTAACTCAGAGTTCAGAAATCAACACTGAGCAGAATAACCAGGAGGCTTTCAGTGCAGAGGGATCTTCATTTTGTTTTCCATCCATCCATCCATCCATCCATCCATTTTCCGTCACCCTTCTCCCTAACGGGGTCGGGAGTTGCTGGTGCCTATCTCCAGCTGCGTTCCGGGCGAGAGGCGGGGTACACCCTGGACAGGTCGCCAGTCTGTCGCAGGGCAACACAGAGACAAACAGGACAAACAACCATGCACACACACACTCACACCTAGGGAGAATTTGGGAAGAGCTGTGTATAAATATATTTTTTGCAGATGCAAATTTGCCTCAGAGGTGCTTTTCAGGTGAACGATGAACATGCGTTCATTCATTTATAGTAACTCTCGTAAAAGTTGAACTGGGCCTTCCCGGCACTGCAGGACGTAAAAATATTTTTACGACGCCTCACTTCCAAGTGTATTAAGTTGAAAATTGATGGAATAAAAACGAGTTCGACTCACATAAAATGTCCGCTGTGCCAATTTCTAAAAGCTGCACAGATTTTCCGGTTGCACTCTCGTACAGTTTGTTGTTATTTGTTTATTTTTTTATTTTTTACTTTACATCTGTTGCTGCTGCTACACCTGCACTTTCCCCCTATGCAGGACAATGAAAGGTGGTGGAAAGGTGCGTTACGTACCAAAAACCGTCCGCGCCGGGACCGACTCCTTGTTTATCCAGAAGGACACTTGAGAGAGGATCACTGTCATTATGCAGGGGATGTACGTCTGAATCATGAAGTAGCCCATCTTCCGCTTCAGGTGGAAGTAGACCGTCATCACCACATATTCACCTGCATCAACGGGAAAATCAATCAGCGAAAGGCCCGTCAGAAAACACAACCCGGGAAAACAAATGGAGAACTGGATAAAGGAGAATCTGTTTCTGGATCCATCAGTTTTCTCGGGTGAAGCAGCTGGCCTGTGACGTGACTCAATCCGTGATGTTTACTTCATGAGGCTGCTGCCGGGTGCTAGTCATGCCTCAGCTGACAGACTGTCGCGTTTGTGCAAGTGTCAAGGCTCCAAAAATCCCTCCGATGTCGCATCAAGAGCATCACATACGTGCCCAACGCCGTGTGCTTTTCACTCACATCATGAAACTCTTTCATTTTATTTTATTTTATTTTTTTTATGCAAAATGACGTGGGGGTTGTGTGGAGGGTTAGAAAAAAAGAAAAACAACCTCCCTTATCTAAAGCAAAAATAAATAAATAACCACAGACGCTGACAGGACATCTGCGGCTCACCGGTGATTGATTTAATGGTCTCGCTGGAAACCGTCTGGCCGATGAGATCATACTGGACGAGGCTGGAGGACTCGGGAGGGACCTCCACCGAATGCTGGGGCCCTTTGGTCCAAGTGTAGATCATCTCCGTTTTGGGGTAGGCGTCTGAGGAGACAGGGGGGAACGAATGAGATGTGGGATTAACAAAAAAAAAAAAAAAAAAAAAAAAAAGAGAGCGAGAGAAACTTCCAGCCAGACTCTGATTTTATCTGCATGTGCTCCCCGTGTCCCGTCTAAAGAACCCGTCATTAATCTAAATCAATCTGTTTCTCCAAGTATGTATTTATTTACGTCTTGGTCCGACAGCAAAAAAAAAAAAAAAAAAAAAAAAATTTAAAAAGCCCTGCATTTTTCTGCTGACGCAGAAATGAACAAGACAGTCGATATTTCCACGACGACGGGCGATTTTGCTGAAATAATCCACGAGGCTGGTTTTGAAGCGGAGCAGATTACTGCTGAGTTTTTTTTTTTGTTGTTGCTTTTTTTTTTTTTTTTTTTTTTTTTTTTTTACAAGTGTCACATTTTGCTGCTTTTTTCGCCTTAATTCCAAACATTCAAACATTTCTCTGTCATTTCCAAACCCTAGCTTGCTCTTCCTGTGTGCGTTCTGCCATCTGTGATAAAAAAAAAAAAAAAAAAAAAAAAAAAAAAAACCCAAAAGAAACTGAGGACATTTCTTTTAAGTCTGTAATCCTCCTTAAGGAAAATCTTAATGAGTCAAAATTGAAATTGGTAGACTGCATTTTATGGAAATGTTTAAATCCGCGTCGGACCCTGCAAAAACACAAGATGTTTTTTTGGTCTAGTTTCTGGTGCATCTTAGTTCACTTGAATTAAGGCTGAACTAACATGATAGCAAGATGCAGGAGTTTGATCTGAGTCAATAGATCCTTAAGATTGATGAAAAAGTGCAGTTTCCACTGGTACATTACAGAGAACATGGCGTTTTTTTCCCCCATGTTATGACATAATCTGCCACATAATAGGACTTTTTCATCAACACTAAAGATCTGTTGGAACAAGCTCACTAATAAGTTAGTTTGGTCTTCAGAGATTTGCTCTAGAAACCAATTTGGTGGGATTTTGTTTTTGCAGAGCAGGAGACGCCTGACCGGCGGCTCTAAAATAAATTCTCACAAGCTCTTTTCACTTTTACATTTGGCTCTCCCTCCCTATTAGCTCTGTGCAGTCGGTACCGGTTCTACTCTGTGCGTGTCACGGACCGTGAGCCGGTCCTGCCAGCGCCAGTTTACAAAGTCAAATTTATCTCAGCAAGTCTGGGCCTGAAAATGCAGATTTCTACTGTACATGCATAGACTATTGGTGAAGTTGCTTGTATATCAAGCAAACTGTTTGCACTGGACATCAACTGTACAATATGTTGTTTAATTTAGTATTGTACACTTATAAGTAATCATCAATAGTTCCCATCGAGCTTCAAATTAATTATACAAGCTTATCTCGATTATCAACTAAAATGTTTTCCAAGCATTTAATTCCACTGGAGCGCTCCTTAAAGAGGGGAAGCCACGAAAGCCAGTTTATTGCTGAAACTGCTGCTTGTGTCCAAGTATAACAACGGAAAGTCGAGTGGAAGGAAAAGAGATGCTCAAGCGACAGGGAGAACAAACCTCAATAGGACAACATGCTCTTCTTATCGACCTTCCAACGACAGACACATAAAAGCTAGCTAGCAGGGGTTTATTAGCAGCTAGTTAGCGGTAGAGTCATCTGCCTGGAGTCAAAGGAGGCAGTGAAGATGCCTGTGTGTGACTCCAACGTTTGCCTGAAAGAAAAGTCCTGTGGGGTAAATAAACTAGAGGTCAGTTTGTCCACGACAAAAACAATACCTGTGATTAATGTGTTTCATTTTAAAATGAGTTTAAAGACGTTTTAAGGCCTCAATGTGAATTTTTAACGTTCTCAGGCCGCAGTGACGCCCTGAAATCACTAGACGCACCAGCGCGGGGTCGAGGCTTCAGGCTATTCCGAGTCGTTCGCATGCATCGGCCTCGGTGCGAATACGGAGGGAGGTTTTCTCATTTGCTCTTGTTGCGTCGCCCTCATCTCGTTTTTCCTCTCTCGCTCGCACGCGGGCGAGGTTGACCGGCCTGTGCGCGCGCAGCTAAGGAGCAGTTGTCTTTGCCTGCCACTCCCGGTGGGACCCCACATCGGTGGGCCACCAACTGTTCTGCCAAATGAAATGACTCTGGTGTGTCATGGAGTGGAACGCCGCGCCTGTGCACACAAGCCCAGATGGAGAAGCAGAAAAGAAGACGGGGAAGAGCGAGGGAAGGGCTGGGGGAGGAGAGGGGAGGTACAGAGAGAGATGTAGGATGATGGAGGGGAAGAAGTGAAGGAGAGGCAGACAGCGAGAAAATGAGCTCACACACAGCGGCTACGGAAAATAGCTGCATAGGTCTGTGCCGTCCCGAGGCGGAGGAAGGGACTCTGACCTTTCCTCTGCTGGGGGCCTCTGCAGATTCACGGTCGCTTCCTCCTCCTCACCGGAGGCAGGCGGCAGCAGAGCGGGATGAGCGGGACGGTGGAGGGAGGAGAGGAGAGGAGAGGAGAGGAGATGGGAGGACGTCCTCCGCAATGTCACCGCACCGGGTAATTGACGGCGGGTGTAAATGCGTCTCCTTTCTCTCTCGTAATCTTCAAATCGCTGCACTCGCCTGATAAGGCGGAGCCGCTCCGCGCAAGGCGCGTCTTTGTCTCCGTTGTTTCTGCTGACCACGAGGCTCGGCGTAAACACGGATGCTGAGTTAGGGCTTCGCCACAAAGAGCGAAACATGTCGCCATGCGGTTACGGCGCTCGGTCGCCTCGCGTTTGGCTCCTCAGCAAATCCTTTTCAGCACAAGAGTCCAAGACATGAAGTCACGCGACTTTCCCCAACTTGAACTTTTCTACGTTTTTTTTTTTTTTTTTTTTTACAGCAAAAGACTTCAATGTTTCCATCAGGGGGGCACCGGTTGCAGTTTTCCAGCCGATGTTTAAAAAGCCTGACCTCTCTCGGTTTTGGCCAATACCAATTGGGACATGCAGCAAGAAAGTTGCTGAGTTGTCAACTGTGGGGTGACTATCCATCCATCCATCCATTTTCCGTCACCCTTCTCCCTAACGGGGTCGGGAGTTGCTGGTGCCTATCTCCAGCTGCGTTCCGGGCGAGAGGCGGGGTACACCCTGGACAGGTCGCCAGTCTGTCGCAGTGGGGTGACTATTGTTAACTAATTGCTAACTGTGATGCCAGCAGTCTGACTTCGCTCACAGCAGAGCAAAAGAGCAAAGTGCTTGCCGAGGTAGGCAAGATCAGCAGAAAGGTCGGCTTTACACGCAAGTATCGGGCCGATCATCGATCTCCCAACATCAAGGAAATTTGGGACGATTTATTGGTACAACAGACACAGAATTAATTATTGCAAACTGGAAGGGAAATGATGCGTTGTTTTCAAAATATTTCAAACAATAGTCCATTTGGGGTGCTGTGGTGGCGTAGGGCTTGAGCACAACCCACATATGGAAGCCTTAGTCCTCGATGTGGCCGTCGGAGGTTCGATTACCGGTCTGGCGACACTTTGCCAACTGTCTTCCCCCTTCTCTCATTACCCACTTTCCTGTCAATTCAAATAAAAGCCATCAGAGCCAATAAACTCTTTAAAAATCAAAAATTGTCCATTTGAACATCCGAATCGTCTGGTTGTGGCTCTGACTGTGTTCAGGGTTGAAGTCCGGCTGAAAGGTGATCTTCAACTCAAGCTTTTTATGTGTCCATATATAAATCATGCTGCAGCATTTGTTTTCACGTACCCTGCATCGTTACTTAAATTACCCCTAAATACAATGTGTATTTAAAACGTCCTCATGTTTCTCAACGTCAGCCTACGAACACAGGATTCGTCGATGCGTAGCTTTAAGGGAGGTATTGTGTATTTTCCGATGTCACCTTCAGCTGTTAACAAAATTTTCTATCAAAAACAACTTAAACGAAACTTGACTTTGCATCATAGCTGCATCTGACAACTTGAAATTGGGCGTCTGTCTCTTTAAGAACACACCACCCTTTCCGGCACTTCAGCACTTTATCACAACAATGCTTCTCTATGGGTTCATCGACGCCGTCGACGAACCGATCTTAGTCGAGCTGCAGTTTGTGTAATGTGCTCAGCAGACGCTCAGTTCCACCAGTGCTTGCTAATTGCTGCTGCCGCTAGCAGAGCCGAAGAGCGAGCGCTACGGCGTTCCCCAAAGGATTTCTCAAACATGCATGAATGAATCAAAGCAACAACCCAGGGACGTGTTTAATGAGGGAATGACTTCATAACATGACATAAACCTCTTTACATACATAATAATCCTACTTTGTGACATCGGTGTTTGGAAAATTGTGCTACATTTGCAGAAGTTGTCTTACTTTGTTTGCAGCAAACTTAAAGACAGCTGACAGAGTAACTACTGACAAAAGAGCCGCACTATCCTGAGTCTGGACCTCGCTCCCAGGCTGACACCGGCCTGGTTTTTGTTTGGAAGTGGTTTTTATTTCCGTCTTATTGTGTCTGTTTGGTTGTCGTGTTTCACTTTTGGATGATTAAAAAGCCTTCCCGTTGAAGTGTGTTCAGTGTTTTTAATGAATTAAAGTTTATTGACCTTGGAGAGGGCGAACCTCCGTTATTACGCCACTGCCAACACAACACTTGAAAAATAGCCTCAAGACGACAATATTATCGTTTATCGCAATAAATACTGGGAGAGATTGTCGACCGGCAAAATTGATCACGACAGGCCAACACATCGATTGTTCTCAGTCAAATACAATCATTTCAGCACAAACCCAGCCAGCAATGACCTGCCTGCTGCCACGGCAGGGTTTGCCGCTCGGCGTTTGGACGACACGTTGCACATCATTTCATCAGGTAAACTAGCGAACGAGCACCAAAGCACTCACAGCTTCCAAACTTGAGGGGGCAGGCATGTCCGTCCATGGGGAAATCCACCAGCTTCATGGGACACTCGGCGCTAATGGTCAACCTGCAGCGGCACACAGAGGAGCGGTTAAAGCTACGACCAAGATGGATTTTACATGGCTGTGTCTGCAGCAGAAAAGACAGGATCTAACAGCAGAATGGGTTGAATTTCTAAATGTATTTGCCACTGTTAATCAAAAAGCTTTTTTTAAAATTATTATTATTATTATTATTATTATTATTATTATTATTATTGTCAATACAATGAAAGCAAAAACTACACCCCATCGTTCCCCTTTAGAAGGAACAGCTTTGGTTTTGGGAAAACCCATTAAGGCGCCCCAGAACGGTTGCTATGGGAGATTCTCAGCTTCCTCAAACATGCATGAGAAAATCAACGCGACGCTCTCTGCATGCTTACGATGGAGGAATAACATTGTAACATGGCGTTAAGCTCAAACGAGTTCATTTTACACAAAATTGCTCCTTCACTAAGCACCCGCAGAGCAGCAAACTACCAAAACCCTTCCTGACACAGAGATGATTTCAACACATTTAACCGCCTGAGTGAAACCTTTTAGATCCTCTGGATTCTGTAAGTCACTTTTGATAGTAGAGGAAAGTTTTGTTTGTGTGTGACAGGTGTCTGCATTGTGACTGCTGAAGGGTAAATCGAGGGAAGCTTTCAGCTTGCTCGTTTCCGACTTTGGCCCACGTCGCTCTGAGTTGAAAAAGGCGACGTTTTGGACGGCGCCAAACGTTTGGCGTCTGCGCCGCCTCTGAGCAGCTTTCTGCTGTTTACGCCGAGAACCTTGGTTGGATTCCACAATGAATCCCTTTTATTACTTTATAGCAAACACAGTCTGTCAGCTCGCCTTTTCTCGCAATAAAAAACTAAAAAATAAAAGATGAAAAAATACAGAAATATGGAAATCTACAATATGTGAAGTGTCTGCAACGTAATCACAAGCCAACGTTTTTGAAAGCTATGAAATTAGATGCAAAGCAGCAGGCTGTTGATAAGATGGAGGCACAGTTAAGAGGTTGGGGTTTTTTTTTTTTACCTCATGGTGTAAAGGATGGTGCCGTTCTTCATGATGCGGAAGAGCTTGTTGGGCGCGGTCATGTTGTGGGCAACTGACCGCTTGCCGTTCCTGAAGAAAGTGTCCGGTGTCCAGACCTTGGTCACCATCAGGTTGTTAAGTCTTAGTATCTCCACCGGACCCTCGTACATCAATCTCCGATCAACCCAGGTCTGCCGGAAGAATACATCCATTGTGTATTCCTGATGGAGGGAAAACCGACATGTTACGAAAAAACATGGATGGATTTATCTGGATAACAGTTAGGAGCGTGAATTAATATCAAATGCAGTAATGTTTTGGCCGAACGACCAAATAATCTTGTGCTACGGCTGCATAGCATTAAGAAAACACAGGTCGGAGGAAGAGCCAGGAGTCGACGAAAGGAACAGGCGAGGAGTGACTGAGGTTGAGGTGCTTAAGTACTGGGGAGATTGAATGCTGATCAAAAGACCTGGGCTGATTAGCAAACCAATTACATTTCTTTACCACATGCGTACTGCGTACAGTGATATTGCGCTAACAGTAAATTTGTGATATATGTTGAATCGCAACCTGATAGCACAAAAAGTTGCGTAAACGTACGAACAGAATTCAACATGACAAGAGTTCAGCTACGTACCATTTCAACGTCTGAGACTGGCCCAAAACTCGTCACATAAATGTCGGTCTTCACCTCTGTCACAGGACCTGTCGGGTCAATTAAACACACCACACAGATCACATTCACTGACATTTTCTCAGGAAGTTATCTCATCCAAATAGGTGTTATAAGCTGTTCTGAGGTCTACAGATCCTCAGAATAAAATCTAGGAGTCTTGCAGTAGCTCATCTCTTCTGGAGCTGTGTAGTACTCTGCATAATGCAATGGAGAAAATAGCTTAGAAGATGTAAAAAAAAAAAAAAAAAAAAGGAAATAAAGAAAGAAAATAATCCTGTTTGATTTTTTTTCTCCCTTCATTGAATGGATGTGGAGTCCCAGTGTGAAGACGAGCTGGAAGCGTGCGCCTGCACGCAGACCTTCCCGTTGACAGACCGCTCTGCGCAGGAAGCCAGTTCTCGCTGCTTCCCAACATGAATATTCAAAACCAAATGAAAACCAAATCCATACTTTTTACCTCTTGGGCCGAGCGTCACGCATTTGTCCTGAATGGAGGGTTTTCCTCTGGCTTCATCTGCCAATGAGCGTCTAAAGATCGAATAAATTGATTGTTATTCCTTGGATTTCCTGCTTACTGCGTTTCATGTTTGTTTGTTTCTCAACAGTTAATATTTAGGAAGTAAAGCAGGTTTGCTTAGACTGTCTCTAAAACTGCAGTATGTAACTTTTAATAAAACTATCACTGTGTTGTGAGACAGGAAATCAGTGAAAACATCGCTTTCCTCCACATCCTTCCTGGTATGTTATTGTCGTCTGAAATGCGCCACTCCAACCAAAAACAACCAATCAGTGCCAGGAAGTGGATCTTAGTGCCTCAAATCATCCCCGTGAATGCGCTGCTAAATGTGCTAATGGCGGAGAAACAGCTCACTGCTTATCCAGTGACTGTGCTAACTGTTCTTAGCATTCATGATAGACTGTTGTAGCTGCACTGCAGCAGAGAGCAAAGGAGAGAGGTTGTGATGGTGATTGACAGCGTTAAGTCCCGCCTCCTAGTTCTAATTGGTTGATTCTAGTTTGGAGAAAATGAGTGGTTTTAAAACATTATCAATTAGAATTTATTGTGACGGCGATAAATCAAAAACTTGTCGCGATGAGAAATTTATCACGATAAATGATAAACGATACGAAAAGTGCCCACCGCTAGCCTCTAGTCTTCATTTGGTGCTGCCTCCAACACCTTCCCATCACCTCTAATCACCTTTTCCTGTCTCTAGTAAAGAAAAACATCCCCGCAGCACAACGCTGCTGCTTCCAAGTTTCACAATGGTGTGGAGAGTCTGTTTTCTGCCAGGCGTTGCGTTTCTGCATCGATGACCAGCTTGAGTGTCGCTGTTGAGAAGAGATTTCTCTTTTTGCCAGTCCTCCAGAAAAGGTGGGTGATGTATTGTTTCCCAGAAGTTATTGCGATAACCGATAATATCACTGTTTTTGAGACCACTTTTCCAAGTGATATGATGGGATAATATTGTCAGAATACATTCTCAGAGATCTCCTTTCACTTCTAATGAACATGTAACACTGAACTGGAGGACATTTTACATGTCCAACAAGAACAACAGATAAAATGAATTATGAAGTCTCTGCAAACAGAACCGTCCTTCAGTTAAATGGCGAACTGAGACCAAAGCACCAGACTGAAGACTTTTGTCTCCCGGGTTTTGGTAGAAAGAGAGAAAAGAGAAGAACGGCAAACGATAAAAATGAAAATGATTGATTAATTGCTTAACGCTGAGAAGAGAAAAACTAATTTTCTATTTTTTTCTTCTTTTTTTTTTTTTTTTGTCCAAACAAGGTCTGACGTGTTCCCTCACATTTAGATGTTGCCGCAGTGTTTCCCTTTGTATTTATAGTTGAAATTTTATCCTCATGACCTTTTACCTACAAAGTAAAACTGTTGTTTTGTTTTTATTTCTTTGAAAATATGCCAGCTGAATAAGTTGTGTTGTTTGTGTCTCGGACAGCGCTTCCTTTCATTTACAGAAAAACAAATTGTTTACTCCTTAAACTTTTTCCGCCATCTTTTCCTCACGCACTGGCCGCTTCGACAGTCTCGCGGGTTTTCTGACTCTCAACGACAGCGCTCGACGCGGGTTTGACGTCATTCTGAGCTCTGAGCTCAGAAACGAACTGAATGCAGCGCAGCTGAAAGGACACATCCGGAGCTCAGGGCCGCGGACAACCTCGGTCCGGCCCTGCGCAAAAAAAAAAAAAAAAAAAAAAAAAAAAAAAAAAAAATTTTTTTTTTTTTTTTTT
>VMRN01000012.1:7410648-7428281 GCA_010277015.1 Poeciliopsis turrubarensis | reverse complement strand
GGGGGGCTCTAATCCATTATACACCAAAATCAGTGATGGAGCAGAAATCCCGTGGAAGAATTAAGAGCTGGTGAAACTTGATATTTTTCAAACGACACAATACTCATTCAGCTCTGGTCAGGAAGCTGTGAGACTCAACACCAGTTTCACACATGCAGAGGCCGATTCTTAGATTTGCATATTCTTCTGGACTGAGTCTGCCTATAAACCCCAACTTCAGGCGTCCGCTGCCTTAAAGGGGCAGGGTTATGTTTTCCATCCACATGCTGCCACTTTAGAGCACAATCAACTGTCTTACATTCACTTTATATGAAATATGACTTAAGAGAAATTTGACTTTATGAATTAGCGTCTTGAAATTGGGCATCTGTCTTCTTTAAGAAGCTTTGCTCTTTCTGAGATGTTTGAAAAAAATGATCAAGCATCTTCAAGGTATAAAGAAAGGTTGCGGCTTCCAGAAGGTTGTCATTTCCTGTCTTGAAGAATGTAGTCCCACATTAGCTTAGCGAAAAGGGCCCAACAAATTCAAGTGGGTGTCCACTCCGCCACCGCCCCTTCCTTCCTTCCTCCCTCCCTTTATTTCTGCAGGCGACAGCAATTTATTTATTTGTTTTTTGGCATCAAGTTTTCTAGTTGCGAATACGCGCCAACAATCCCGCCGTGCTCTTTGACCCCTCCGCCGGCCCGCGCCAACATGGCGCCCGGCGCTCTCTGCCACACGCGGAAGCGCCAGCTGCAGCTTAACCTACATGTTGAACTAGTTTCAGGCAACGCATCGGCGAGCGCCTGCCTGTGTCAGGACTCAAATGGGTCAGTCTTGTCGCAATACGCAGTCGCGCTCGGGCTCGGGCGCGTCCGCACGCACACAGGTACTGTGGAGGAACTGGGACAAGCCACATGCTGCTTCACAGATTTCTCTGCACCTGGGACAAGAACAAGACCTTCACTCGTCGTGTGTGCTGCCTGCGCGTGTGTGCGTGTGTGCGTGCGTGCGCGCGAGCGCGCGTGCGGCTCTGAAGGTGAAGCGCGGGTGAATCAAGATGTCTGGGTTCCACCACACTGGCTTTCCTGATGAGTTTGAAAGTGCTAGGAAGGCACACACACGCGCACACGCACACACACACGAGAGGTTTTTCTTGTGTGTGTTGTTTTTGAGGGGGAAGATGAGGAAGCATTATGTAGATACAGTATCTTTTATGCGAGCTGAAGTCATGCAAGTCTTGCAAGGCAGCTCTCAATCTCCTGCACAGCCGCCCACCCCCAGTCCTCCCACAACACACCAGAGCAAGGCGGCTCTGTGGGGGATGAGTAATGCACGCGCTCCTCGTGGGGGCTGGCGTTCGTCCGAGGGACTCTTTCTTTTTGTTTGTTTCTCATCTTTTTGGGCGTTTGATTACCGTTTGCTCTTTTAAGCGAGGCTCTGGCGGCGGACCGCACAACGAGGCCGCTCTCACATATCGACTGAGCCGCCTGAAAATGTCACGCAGATTTAAGAAACGGCGTTCCGGCCTCATTACGCCTCTTGACCTTTTCCTTGTGGTTTCTGGCCAGCGTCGAAAATTTCCCGTCCGCCGCGTCGACGCTCGTGGCCCGGGGGGGCACGTTCGGTGCCTTGTCACACGCTGAGGAGGTTTTAGAGGTCCTTTGATTGAATTTCAGCGATTGTGCGACTCCGTCGCGAGGCGGTCTGCAGCAGGATCCTCTGCTATTGTGAGCTGCGTGCCCTGCAGTGCACATAGACTGCGACGATGATCTTGTTTTTGTTTTTGCAATCTCTCCGAGCTCCTGTGTGTGCTTGCAGAATGGAAGCAGAAAAAGATGAGGGGAGATGGGAGGGGGGGATGTAAAGAGACCTTGAATGCTTTGGTTGCACCGAAAGATAAGGGTTCACAGTGCCAACCCCTGAGGAGCCTCAACCTGACCACAAATGCGTCTCTGTCAGCCAGAGCAGACGCAGTAAAATGCAGTTTGCTTCTGCACTCTAGAAACGTCTTCAATGACATCGCCAGCGTCGGGGAGGTTCTGCTAAATCCTCGGAAGTGAATAACTTTCTTACCGTCTTCATTTCGTCTAAGCCGTTTAAATGAAACAGCATCACCGCAATCCATCAATGACGTTTCAGAGATTGCTAAGAGTCAGCTTTGAAATAAAGACATTAGCTGTTTATTACTTTTCAAAATACTTAGCAACCAAATATTTAAGTAATAAAAAAAAAAAGTAATATTTGCAATACCATTACAATGATTCGTCGTGTAGCATTTTACGCATAAAGTATTGCAAGTTTAGCTCTCTGTTGCATGTTATTTGTAGAAATGTACATTTAATCATCCTGGTTTTCTTGGAGGCCCCCTGGTGGCTTGGAGGTCTTTGCTCTGCCCTCAAACGATATAATACAGTTTGATCAATATAAACTGTCTTTGTTTCCTCAAAAGGCCAAACATAGTAGATGTTTTTAGTAGATTAATCGTGACTAATTAATGTCCAGGAAGATCAAAACTGATGGCACGGTTGCCATAGCGACAGGCCAAGTTTGTCCCCTGGGGCATACGCCGGTGTGTCAATGACACTCGGGTTATCAGTGTCATCCAGTTTCTGTTGCGATTGTCATGGCTCAGCAGAACGGCTCAGTAAAGTGTGGTGGCTGCGGCTGCAGCTGCTGCTGGTGGGCGGCCCAGAGCAGGACAGAAACACGCTTTCTGCCAGAGAAATTCCCTGCACCGCACTAAAAAGGGCCACTTTTGTTCACATTTGACTCTGCAGACAAACGAAAACAACGATTCAACGTAGTAGTTTGGTTTTGCAATATAAAGGCAGGTCAGTTTATGCCACTGGAAAGGCGTTACTTATATTTTCTCCCTCAATTCCAAAAGCATCCACCCGTTTTCGACCGCATTTACGTAACTGATTTGCGGTTTTGTTCCTTTTAGATTCACGGAGCAACTTTATGTGCTCGTGCGATTGGAGGTAACGCTCGAGTGTTTAGAGATTTATTCATGAGAAGCACACTTGCGTAAGTGCATGTGCACAAAAAGAGCGCCGACACGAACATGTGCTGCAGGGCAAACGCTCTCCCACCGACATTTACGCCTCTTCTTCCATCTCCCACCGGCCACCTCCCCTGCAGAAATACCCAAATCATCCAGAGAACGGCTCTATAAATGTGTAATCGCCTCATTTCCGTCTGTGTTTACCCAAAAAAAATAAATAAATAAATAAATAAAAAATGCTGCTCACAACAGTTGTGGCAGTCTTCTGTCTTGGTGAATGTGTGTTTGTGTGGTTTAGATCTAGAAAACATCTCTCCTCTTCTCTCAGGAATGGATGGAAAATGTGCATATTGACAGGAACAAGGTGCGATAATGATTCTGCTTTCATTTCATGCACAGTTAAAATAGATTCAAACTTCATTTCTAACATTAGAAAAAACTTTCCTCAGCAGACCTGCTCTATGTATGAACAGTGGCAGACTATTTTTCTTGGAGAAGGAGGAAGGAGAACAAACACAAGGGGAGAAGAGCACTACTACTGCAGTGTGGTTTTTTATATTACAGTATCCACTGTCATATTCAATGAATTCATTTATGGATTCCAATGAGGCCCATTTGTCAGATTAAATCTACGTTTAAACTGTGATATTTGCCAGAAAAAAACACATAAGATTTGTTCTTAAATAAACAAACAAACCTTTTGAACGCAGCAACTTAAAGTGCTAACAATCTCATTTTACTCCATGCGAACAGTCTGACTGTTCTGATGAAAACTCCCTCACCTCTGGATGCTGGATGCTTGAATCCGAAAGCAAAAATGACAGCATTAATCCTGCTAATAATTATCTGACCTCTATCAGTCAGACATTTATTTCCGGTTGTATTTTTTTATGAATAAAATGCCACTGAAAAAATAAAATCTCATCATTGTAATTATGACAAACATTTCTTACGACACAAATTATTCATCGTACATTTAGTACCTTCATTTTAAACTCAGAACAAACTATGAATTTTGCTATGAAACTGACTAATCCAGCGAAACATGGCTTTAAAAAAAGTGACATATTTTGCATTCCTGTTGCTGAGAATTGGCAAAATAAGTAGCTTTCTAGACTAAGCAAAATGGTACTTCCCAACCCGTACAAAGAGAAATTGCATGCATTTCTTCACGATAAAAACTGCAGAAGGGTTAAGAAGTTTGTTTGGTTGGAAGTACAAAGCGGTCATTTGATTTTGAGCGACTTATTTGAGTTAACTGGTAAAATTAGTGTTTCCCCTGCAATGTCCCATGTCGGCGCCGTGACCCGTCCAGGTGGACTCGCCGTCCCTGCCGGAAGAAATGTCAACGATCCTGTTTCCAATCAGAACAGACAGTAATCACCACCCACATTAGCTGCGCTCATTTATTTATTTTATTTCCTAGCTTTGTTTTTCACACTCAAAAAGCCCCATTCTTCTTTTAAGTCTATATTTGCTAGCGAGGCCTTTACAAATATAGACTTAACAATGACGCTTAGTGACAACAGCCCCATTGTTCCGTAATACAGCAGCTCTTCCCACTAAAACGCATACACATCAATTAAACCCTTTGATTGTACCTCCAATGCTGACTTGAAGGCTTATGTAACATAGACCTCCCCCCTACTCACACACACGCACACGCACACACACACACACACACACATCCTCCATTTCAGCGCACACACACAGGACACAACAGAGGTGAGTTAGTCCTGCCTAAAGCAGGTAGAGAGAGCAAGGCGATGCTCTCTCCCTGAAGCAGGAAAAGAAGCACAGTCCCCATAAGTAAGCTACAGTCATATTAAATAGGCCAAACCGCCTATACTTAGAAGCTGGGATGTCAGAGAAAACAGGGTTTTGGAACTTGGGGGGTAATCAAAAACTGGGGGGGGATATTTTCTGCATTAAGGTGTAAAAAGAAGAAGATAAAAAGTTCGGATTTGGACCCAAGTCCCAACTTGTGACTTTCAGTCGCCCATCATCCAAGACCTAAACTTTCAGAGGGCAACGAACAAGGAGAAAAAGTCTCGGAAGAGGAAAGAGGGCCCTCAAGTAGCGTCAAGTACGCTAATCTAATGGGTGGGCGGGCTGACTGAAAGAGATGAGGGGGCCCTGCAGAGCGTAAATGACACCCAATCACTCAGACTCACAAGTGGATAATGGTTTAGCACGACGCGTCCTTTTAATTTGGAGCGGAGCATCTTCACTCTCGATGGCGGCGGACGGCGAAGGCATCATGAGGCGGCAGGCCGCTCTCATACGAACGCGCTGCGAGGACACCAGCCAGGACTGGAGATCCAGCTTGAAGTCATCTTTTCAGAGGACAGTTAAGGATCAGGAGAGTCGGAGTCACAATCCGATGGCTTTCCTTTCTTTTCGTTCTCTTTCCATAAATAACTCAAAAAAATAATATTGAGGAACTATCCAGCATCGCGAGGGGAAGGTTGATGGCTGCTGTGCCTTAAGGAAAGATTTTATGTCAATTTTTTTGTGTGTGTGTGTGAAGGTGGAAGACTGAAACATCTAGTTATTTTTATATATGTTCATGTCAGAGAAAGGTTTGCCTTTTATGCTGCTCAAGCCCTGAGGCGAGACTCTCTCTGAATCAAACTCCACCTCCACACAGGGGTCAGACACCTGGGGTCAGTCGCACCAAGCAGCATTCAGATCCCTGAGATAAAGGTCCAAGCTGCCGGGCTCAAGCTAACTTAACTATGTTTAAAAAAATAAAAAATAAAAGCTGCTAGATTATTCCATGCGCCGTCCGGTTCAAGGAGACCCAGTGTCGGTGGAAATAAACATACCTTTGATGGATTGTACAGCAAAGCAATTTTGAAAGTTCACTTACGGTGGCCACTGCAGAAACCGATCTGCCACGGAGCGACACAGAAACGCTGCTGGTTACGAAACGAAACGCAGTGAAAAGCAGAGGTACAAACGTCTGAAAACACAACTCATCCACATTCAGAGCTACGAAAGCCAGAGGTGAGAGATGGAGCCTTTAGACACACATGTTTATGCATTAGATGGAGGACTTTCATGTCAAAAGATTCTGAATCTGCAGCTTGACTGCAGTTTTTCTCTCTTCTTGTTTTCCTGTTTTCCACGGGAAACTAAAAATAAAAAAATAAAAAAATCAACACAGCCACCAATGACTGTAGATGAACAGTTTTCCTGGAAAGATAAGTTGTTTCTTCACCATTACCACAATGAGCAACACGTACACAAGATTGATTGACTGATTGGTTGTAGACAGATGGACACATTATTTTACAAGTTCCTGCAAATTAGAGGTGTGGAAAACTGCATGTTTCGGTATCAATCCAAAATATGCAATACCGATACGAGTATCGGTATTGGTAATACCGATATTACAGTTTGATATATAGTCAAACTTCTGACCTGTTTGTTTTGGTGTTTTTTTTCCTTTGAAGTGTTTTTATTTAAACCGGAGACAGAATTTGAATAACGTCTGCAGGCGTCGACAAAATATTTTGATAACTTTAACATGATTTATGTGCATTTTTAGAAACAAATATTTGAGAACAAAGCAAAACAAATTTTTTTAGGAAGAGTTCAGAAACGATGCAAACAATACAAAAATGAAATAAAATGCCAAGATGGGACCTGAACCTAAAAGCATTGATATTAGAAGCGTAGTATCAATCTGATACCAACATGCAGCGATATGTTTTGGATCGATCTGCCCTTTCTCTTGTACTGCAGATATATTGAGAATCCCACCGAACCCGGGATGTTGGGGTTACTTGAAACTTGTCCTTTCGAGCCCCAACAAAACAGTGTCACTGCTGATGTTTATGTTATATAATGCCGGGATGCATTCAAAGCCAAAAGGTACGACTGGGACGAGACAGCCTCAAGTCAAGTCGCTGATCTGATGCAGCGAGAAGGTTGACAGAAACATCTTAAGTGCTTTCAACGCGTGTCGTTTTTGAAGCCCATCTTTTACCATCACAGCTCTATTTTTAAAAGCTTCTCCTTCCATTATTTTCTGTATGAAGTGCTGAGGAAATATATATATATATATATATATGCATATATATATATATATATACGTTTTTTTTGATAATTAGTCATTTTCAGACGAGCGGACGGAAATTCGTCTTGGGGAGAAGTAATTTACAGCTGAACAGAAGCTCGTCTCTGGTGTCTCGTTTTGGTTGTCAGTCGTCTCTGCAGCTGCCTTCGTTCGGAGTCGACCGTGTCACGTTGTGTCTTTTTTTAGAGGGGGTGTCGGCGCTGGTGTGATTTCCCAACAGCTTGACTCGTGGTTCTGACTCATTAGCTTCCTGCACTGCCACAATGAGCCTCATCAATCGTAACTCCGAGCGCAGACTGAGCCGCTTTCCCCCTACCTGGCTTTTATGGCTCACTTTGTTCCACAATCCGGCCCGGGAAACAACTGGTTCGCTCGGTCCATTTTGATCTACTGTGATGACGCCCGTGTGTGCATGGGTTTGATCAGTGGGTTTTGCACGAACGGGATGTCTTTAAATCAATAAAGTTGACAGTAAAGATTAAAGGCGTGCACAGACGTTTTTGGGGAGCAGGTGTTCATGGAACAGTCGGCTGACTACTTTGTAGTCTGAGATTTACGCAGCATAGCGATGCGACGGCACAGAATACGGCCTTCTGTGGAGATGCAGGCGATACCGTCAGGTTGTTTTGATTACTTGGTTCTAGTTTTACTGTTATTCCTTGTTCCTTTGTGTCTTTCTTGTTTCTGTTTTGCCTTAGTTCAGTTCTTCTTCGTGAATCTGGATTATTACGTTTAGTTACTCCTTGTTCAGGGGATCGAACAGTTTTGGGGCAACTGTGTCGGAGGCTGTCCCAGATGTACTTTTAGATCTTAAAATCTGCACTTTTTCTCAGCTGTGAATTTGGTTTATGGATAAAAAAAAAAAAAAAAAAAAAAAACATATGAAATTAGATTTCACCATCAGCTGAATTTAAAATAATAAAAAACAACTATCTCAGACTCTTTAATATCTCATGACCTGCAGTATATGAAGTGTTACTTCCCCCCACCCCGTTTCTTTTCAGAAAGCTCATCCTGGAACAGAGATTTTCGTGGAACATTGTGTGGGAAAGTGAGGACTGCAACAGGAATGCATTGAATCAGAGTCTCCTCTGCGGATTCTGCTTTCAGCCAAACGCGTTCACACTCTGTCAACGGAGAAGCAGCCTCAACGTTACATCCCAGATGCAACACTCTCTTCAGGTGCTGGGCGGTGGCGTTGATGTGGTCTCTTTGCTTCTGGGATAAGAATAAAACTAAAATTTTCGCTGCTTTAATTTTATTTCTTGCGCATTCAGTGGGGCTGGACAATAAATCGATAACAATATATATCGCAATATCGATAGATGACGCGCCTGATGGAATGTTCGCTGAACGCCGCACAGAATTCTGGGTGATGTAGGAAAGGCGTTTAGTTATTCAACTTCCCGCCTCAAGCTAAGCAAGGTGAGTTGCATGAACTCTCTCGCTTTTTTGGTTACCCTGTTGAGTAACTCGCGCCATCAGCAGTTTCAGGTTTTGCCTGCTTAAAAATGAGAAATGTGTGGATGAAATGTTAAATGTCACACCACCGGGTTGGCTGCATTTCAGATTTTTCAAACAAAAAACCTAATCAATAATTATTGAAATATTGACACGAAAGGCTTTGCATGGCAGTCCCTCAAACCCAAGAAAACACAGAGAGCTCCGACGGGCGCCAAAAAAAAACAACTGGTTTTAATGAAGACGCATCTCATCACGAACTATTTTCCAGCCCGAGCAGTCAGGTTCTTCAAGGTTCTCCAAACTCCAGGATGTCGCTTTTAGTTGTTAGAAGCAGAGTTCCCGTTTTTCTTGGGATATGAGACTCGTTAGCACACATAATGTGTGCTAACAAATTGCTAAGGAGAGAAGAGAAACACCGGGAAACAACAGCAACACCTTAGAGAAGCAGCTGCTTCTGTCCTTCGATCTGGGAAAGGCCCTTTTCTAATTTTCATCCCGCAGTGAGAAGGATTTTTGTCAAGTCGGCGTTAAGATAGCCTCCCAGCTGTTCCAGCAGACATACTGGAAGGGTCAGACCAGGGAGGAGGAACAAAAGAAATGTCAGAAACTATAGGTTTTGCCCTGCTCCTGACATCACTGTGTCCATTTTGCAGAACGTGTTAACATGTTGAATGTTCAGGAGAGGACTGTTAAATATGAATAAATATGGCTTGTTTGGGAGAATTGTAAAGAGAAAGCAATTTCGCCCTTAAAAGAATGAAGTTGCAGAAGAAGCACAAGACAGACGGAGCGACGTCCTCCGAGACCCAAACAGAGGCTTAAAGAGAAGATGGAGCCGTGACGTTATCGTGTTGCATCGATGGCGTTATCGTCGAGCCACATTTTACTCACTCCACAGGAAGACCATAGCAATTGATTTGAGTTTCAGCATCTTGACCGCTAATCTCTACGTCAGACAAGAGCTTAAACTAGAGGGGAAACGTTATTTAACAGTTTTGATGCGCAGCACTTAAAACATTACAGAAAACCAGATATGCTTACCTCTGCGATTGCAGTCGTGACCTGACATCAAGAACACAAACGCCTCGTATTAACCGCAGAGCATGGTGGTGGAGGAGCTCGTTTTGGAGCCCGAGGACCTGCAGTCGTCCAGCAAACCATGCGTACCAAAGTAGTTTGGATTCAGCTGCAAGGGTATCTGTTAATCTCCTAAAGCGTGGCCAAAACTGGGTCATCATCAGCACAACGATCCCCAAAACGCAGCGGCACGTCAACAACCGGAGGGCTAAAAATGGCCCATTCAATGTCCGTCAGTCCTCAACCCGACTGGAATTCATATAACGAATGTGTTCAATCTTCAACCAGTCACAGTATAAAAGGTAATAACCGAGCTACAAGTTCAGGAAACAACTACTTCAAGACGAAGACTCTAAAGGCTGTGTGGAAAACAATCCAACCCTTAGGTGTAGTTAGTGCTGACGGACATGGAAATGTTCTTTTTACGATAAACGTACATATATTTTCCTTCTGGCAACTCTGGAGGTTCCATAGCTTCCAGTACACAGGCAGACTTTTATTTATTTATTTATGTTAAAGGAGTTTCTATTCCTTCTGCTCCTAAGACTGTCATAGTGCCGCGTCGCAGCGAGACCCAGGAAGCAGAAAGAGTCGGTGGCAGAGATATAATTAAGAGACTTCAATGAAAATACATACAAAAACTTGCAGGCGGGTACAGAGGGATGCGGGCGAGGAACTGGCAGGGCGGCACAGACAGGGAACCGGGAAGCAACACAAAGCAAGGGGAAACAATAGCAGGAAAAAGAAAAAAAAATAACTGGAAGAATCCAGCAGTGAGAGACTGAGAATGAGGAGCTTAAATACTGGGGGGGGGGCTTAATTACTGGACAAGTGACAGGTGGCTGATTGGTAACAGGGCGCAGCTGTGAGGGGAGAGCAGTCAGGCAGGCTGAGGGAAAGAGAGCGATGAACATGAGAGAGGCTGACGAGGAACCAAGAGAAGAGGGCTAAACACTCGCCTTAGGAATCCAAAAATAAACTGAGATGCTGAATGAAATAATTGATTAACAAAGGGAGATCTAGGCTGACAGATGACAGGAATCGTATACAGAATGAAGATCCTGAGAAAATAATAAAACGAGCTGCTGAGCTATTCCATCTATCTCGACCGTTCTTGCTTGATTGGTCGCCACTAAACGAACAAACACAAGTTGACAGACAAAAGACAAAGCCGACATAGATTTCATGTTTGTATCCCAGGAAGCGTGTCGAAAAATCCAACCGGCCATCAAATCAATTTGAGTCCCTTTATCAGTGGAGACGATTTTAGATTTTTGTTATTTCCAAATGACTTATGGGAGGAAAAATCCCCAGAAAGCAGATTAATTAAACGTAATTTGGGCTACTGCTACTATCTGTAATGAGCATCTGTTCTAGTTATTGTGAAGTTTAGATGCAGAGGACGGGGAAGGGAATGAGTTTTCTCCAGCAAGATGTCAACTTGGGAAACAAAAACAGAGATATTGGTCGTTTCACTAGTTTTACCTCATTTGAAAGGACTTGATCTCTTTTTGGTGTGGCATTGCAAGTTAGCGTACGTTCCCTCGACTCAAACAGTGGCGCCGCTTCACAATCTAATCTGATCACGTGACACAAACAAACACGGTCCAACCATACAGACGGATTAGATTCAATCTGATTGTAAACACAGTACGCGACTACCTATTTCAGATTATAATGAAATCTGAAAAGTTAATGGTCAAACGTTATCTCAGTAAGGAAGCCTGACACGACTTCGCTTCAATCCCTAGCACAGATTAAATTGTTTCTTAAATATCAGGGAATATCTTAAGAATCTGACATTAGTGTTAAAGTATGAATATGGAGAAAATATGTGTTAAAAATTTTTTTAACATTTTGACCCCTGAAAGTTGCTCCACTGCCCTTTGTGACACACGTTCGAGAAACTCCATGTGTTTTACCTTTGTGATAGTAGGAAAGAAAACGCTTCTTTCCCTCACATGCCTCTGAGACAACCGGTCGGCATGGCGATGAAGTCTGTTGGTTGTCATGGAGACGTAAAGTCTTTTAGCTGAGTAGCAGAACATATTTTTTTTTGTTTGTTTGTTTGTTCTTCTTCTTTTTTGCTTCCTAAACTAAATGTGTCGCATCATGTTTTCGTGGATCACTAATCTGAAGTTTCTTCGGCGTTTGATGAACTTGACAAAAGTCAAAACGTGCATTTGAAAGATTATTGAAAGCGCCAAACATTTTGTCTCCTGTCATTGTTTAGAAAAAAATCAATAAATAAAAGAGAAAGTAAAATTAAGGTTATAGGTTGGATTGTCAAAAATGTCCCAGGGGAGATTATGCCGTTTCAGTAAAAAGATGCGTTTCTGTACATCTTCACATTATCAGTTTAAAAAAAAAAAAAAAAAAAAAGAGAAATTTCCTTGCAATATGAAACAAGCAAATCACTTCTAGAGCACCTGTTTGACGTCACGGAGCCAGTAAAAAAACCTCAAGCAGCGAAACGTTCCACTGATCCCTCTGATTTTGACAATTCATTTATTAACAAAAAACAACAACAACAAAAAAAAAAAACAACGGGCTGGGATGTTTTTCCACATCCCTGACCTTATTGCTGGTAAAATCTTACTTCATTGCTCCTGTCTTTTGAGACAGCCGCTTTATAAATAGGCGCACTGGAAATAGCCCTCTCCGCTCTCAGAGGATGCCTCTCAGGAGAGGCCCCCGGACCGTCGGCCGGGCTTCCATCGCCGATATGTGGGCCAGAACGTCACCGACATCTGGACTCAAAACCTTTTGTGGAATCCCTGCAGCTCTTTTCGAAGAGAGGAAGCAGCTGGAAACTGATTTGGGAATCGGCATTTATCTCCCGCGTCGGACACTTTGCAACCGGTACTTGACGACCTGAAGTTGAGTCAGACTCTGTCCTCTTGTTGTTCTTTTTCCTGCGACGTCTATCCGTTTAGCAGCCGTTTGGGCTTCTCTGGCTCATTTCCTGTGCGCTGTGACATCCGTGCCTGTTATCTAGAACAGTGTGCAGGTCTGTTTATTTGTTCTCCTTAATCTGTGCTCTAAATCATCTTGTTGTAATTGGGTTGTGCAAGAGCAGACTGGTTTTAACTCCCAGAGCGTGGCGCGTTATTTACAGGGCTCTAATGAATGATGATCTCGCAGTACGCTTAGTGTCCTCCGATGACGGCGCAGCTCCTGGGTGGAACATGTGAACCTTTTCCGCACGTTGTTAAAATACTTGGCGAGATTGTGTGTTTTCGCAGTGGGTGGCAGTCATGAAGCAGCAAGATCGACACGAGAAGCTGAAAGGACGACTCGAAGACGAAACGGAGAGATTCTGAAAGTCGACCCGTTCAGCGTCGCCATCGGCCATCAGAGCCTTGCGATGCCGTGACCCGAAAGGTTAGAGCTGTCCTCAGCAGACTCCAGGACCAGCCTTTCTCTGCTGATGACACTGTAGAACCTCAAGAGCTCACAGACTCCCAGGTGAAGAAGTACGCGCTTGAAATCCACACGCCTACGTGAAAGTGAGCCACACAAACGTTGGAGGTGTGGAGATTTTCCTCCCCGCTGTTTTTTTTTTTTTTTTTTTTTTTTTGACAACCCTCCAACGACAAAGTTCTGTGGAAGGAAAGTTTGAAATCTCATAAACCTGGGGAAAAAAAAAAAAAAGTTTTTCGCTTGCAAACCTCATTTTGGAATAATAACCGTACAGTGGAATTAGTAGCACTTCTGTGGAACGGACCTGTGTGGAAAGCAGCCCACACTTAGGCTGCAGTTGTTTGGGAATCATTAGGCATGAATTGCCTGCAGCACAAAGTGCTTTACTGTCTCTCTGTTCCCATAAATTGGGCCATACCATAAAAAATAAAGACTCAAAAAACTCATTAATGACAGGGCATAAAATGTATTGAATCATCAAAAAAGGGGGGAAAGAAAGTGCATAATGACGGTAATTCGGGAACATCATTGCAACCGAGTGGGCCGGTTGGAGATGAGCGTGGCTCCTGGTGTAACGATCCGATCCGAGACCGGTGAACTCATCGTCCCGGTTCCCGGCTGCCACTGCGGCGGCTGCTCTGGTCTGCAGACGGTAAACGATGCTCTTCTGTTTATGACGGCGCCTTTTCAAAGTCATTCACATTATCGCCTTAATCCCATTACAGGACAAAACAAATATGCGAGCGTTGATGGCAGCAGATCATCTGCGCCAGAGCAAATAATAGATTTGGAGTGATTGGTGGCTTTAAATAAACTTCATTTGTGGGCCAAGGTGAAAGAGCTCATTATACTTTGTCATTAGAAGTTTATTCGGGTGTGGGATCAAACGATTCAATTAACTTTCCAGGCTCTATAATTCACCAGGGACGTGCGCAGACAGAAACTAGGAGGCGCTAGAGCACCTGGAATTTTTTCCTCTGGACGAAAAAAAAAAAAAGAGGCCCTTCTGAATTTGTTTTGTTCTGTTTTTACAGTGTATTGCCAAAGTATGTTGACAGCAACGCCTGAGTGAAGTGCCCTTTCTTCAAATCAGGCTAAATTCAAATGAAACATTTGTGCAGCAAAAGATTTTCGTCTGTGCCGCTATCATTTTACAAATATTGAGAAATGTTTCTAGAGGTCATGAAAGGTCAACCAGCCCACCCACTTTCTTCAAGAAATTCCTGTCAGTCGACTCGACTGCGTTTGAGCTGCTTTGTGCAGCAAAAAGTTTTTTGTTTGACCTGCTTTGGCTTTGAAAGTATTAGTGAAAGTCTAAAGGCCATTTTGGTTTAGTAAAAGCAGGAGAACCTAAACATCAACCAACCCTGTCATGGATATTTTCAAAGTTAAAGCAGCGCAGACAAAAAAATGTTGCTGCACAAATGTAGTGGAGTTGATTGACACCAATTTTGTCTGGCTTGAAGAAGATGGGTGGGCTGGTTGACCTTTCATGACCTCTGGAAACATTTATTGATATCTGTCAAATGGTAGCAGCAAAAAGGGATGTTTTTGCT
Source organism: Poeciliopsis turrubarensis (assembly GCA_010277015.1). Taxonomy (NCBI): domain Eukaryota; kingdom Metazoa; phylum Chordata; class Actinopteri; order Cyprinodontiformes; family Poeciliidae; genus Poeciliopsis; species Poeciliopsis turrubarensis. The sequence goes on along the minus strand of VMRN01000012.1, from coordinate 7,413,690 downwards.
GCACAAAGCAGATCACTCAGGTAACACAAAAGTGGCAAGAGCGGTCTAAACAATGCTACTGAAATCTGAAAAATATTCACGTCTTGTCCTTTTAAACGTTTTTGTTTCCACTATAGAGTTCTCTGTTCCCTTATAGGCCTTCATGCTGTTGTCAGTTTTCAGGTAGACACTAGGAGGTGCTATAGCCCCTGGACGAAAAAGTGCCCTTCTGAAATCCTTTGTTTTGTTTTACGACGTATTGCATGTGACTCAATTCAGCACGAGTACTGATTTAAAATAGGTTTGTATAGAAAAAAAAATAGTACATTATTAAGGTAGGCGGTGGTTCCACGTGTCGCACCTTCTTTTCCTCTTGAGCGCCGGCCCCCCAAAAATGTTTGTGCACGCCACTGCAATTCAGTATATGTTGACTGCAACCGCTTCAGAATAGGACTTAATACTGAAGCAACAACAGTCAGCAATGTTTATTAATTGTCTAATCATAGTAGAAACCGCTAGAGTCACAAGAGCGGCCGAAACAATGCGACTGAAACGCCACATTTCCTTTCATTCTAAAAGTTTGATTATTATTATTATCCATGTCTCTGCTTGTTTTTAGCCCTTTATCTAGCTGCCAATTTCCAGAGTGCATTTGTTTTCCCCCGGTCAAGACCAGGCCTGTGTCTGCTAACGAGTTTTTAATTACGCTTGGATTAAATCTGCTGGGACCAAACCGAAAACTGTGGACGGATCCCCCTCCCACCCAACTATCCAGCTGCTCTCTCACCGGACGAGCAAAAAAAAAAAAAAAAAAAAAAAAAAAAAAAAATCAGAACAAGTGTTTATTCACAATAAGAAGAACCACAATGATCAGAGTCGTCTTCACCTCTTATGTTGTCTGTCCGTTTTGTGACAAGAAACCACAACACTTTTTAATCACAGAGTTGAGTCTAATTTTGCAGTTTAGTGATTTAGTCACCGTATTGGATGTACTGAAAGTAAATAACGAACCAAAAACCATGTCACACTTAAGTAGCGTCAGTGGGAAGCAAACAGCATTTGAGCGAGAAAGGATCAACTCTCGTATTTTTGATGCCCTGATGCACAAAGTCAGTCCAACAGTTTATGTTCGGTTGTCATGGCGACAAAGTGTCATTCTTGCCAATGGCTGGTGGAGAACGTCTTCCATAACTACACAAAAACGCATCCACCTCTGAGAGAAGGACCCTGTTTCCTTCCTGAATATAAGCTGAATGTTTTGATATTATTTATTATAAATTTTTGAGCAGAAGAGTGTGAGACCGACAGGTTTTACCAAAACAAACTCTTCTCTTTTTTATTTCCTTTTAAAGAAATGGTCGACTCAGGGTGCGCTACCTGAGTGAAGTTGACCCCTCGCCTTCTTCAAACTGAAACAAAATCGGTGTCAAACATTTGTGCTGCGTTTGTGCACCAATCACTGTCATTTTAAAAATATTCATAAATGTTCCCAGAGGTGGTCAAATGTCAGCACGCTTTTACAAAATCCGATGAAATATGGTGTCAATCGACCGTGCAACTTTTGTGCCGCAAAAGATTTCCGTTTGTGTCGTTGTCATTTTTTAAGCTTTTTTTTTTTTTTTAAACATTTCCACAGGTAATGAGGAATCAACCTGCCCCGTCCCCTAACACGCTAACAAAATTGATCTAAATGAATCGTGCTGCGTTTGTGCTGCTAAAATTCTAGTCAAACACCAACTAACACCAAATTTGTTTGATTTTGTAAGTGTGGTAGGGACTGGTTGACCTTTGATAACCTCTGAAGGTACCAGAAAACATTTAAAATGATGGCAGCACAGACGAAAATTTTTGCTGCACAAACGTTCAACGCAAATTTTGCTTAATTTGAGTAAGGTGGGTGGAGGGCTGGGTGCCAACTTCCCTGCGGTTATATAGCCCTTCATTAACGCTTACTTGCAGTAAGCTAACTGTGAAATAACAAAACAAAATTTTTTTAAATCATGAAACGTCTCTAAAGCTCTTTTACATCTTGCTGTTCTTATTATTTAGCCAACATACACAGTTTTAATAGTCCTAACAAGAATGCTTATCCTGATTTCACGTCACAGTGAGAAATGGTGGTGTCTTTCATTACAGAGGACATAAATACCTTCCCACTTCCTGGTTTTGCTTTACATTTACAGACTTAACGCGGTTTGCCCGGTTCCGGTCCCATTCTCTGAACCGGTGGGCCGTTCAGAGGCGGATGATTGAAAACCTGTTAGCTGGCCTCGTGCCACTTAGGACTCACTCAGCCTGTTTGTTTGGGTAATTTCCTTTTCCGGTTCCATGTATCTCTTTGAGCAGACGCCACATTTTGTCCTCGAAAACCGGAGAAAACAGGAAGCAGAGGTAATATTGTTTGCGGCTCGGCGGTGACAGTCATCAGAAGCAAGAGGAATAATGAACTTGGTCTTATGTTGTTTTTGTGTGTGTGTGTGTCTGTGTGCGTGCGTGTGCGTGTGTGTGTGTGTTTTTTTTTTAATTGACATCCTTCACGTTCTTCTTAAAGCTCTTAACCAAATTGTTTCTCGTCCAGGTTGCTTCTGCGTTATTAATTAAAATGTTAATACTTCCCATTTCAGGAGATCTGCCTCGTGTGAAAGACAAATAAACTGAACTGGCTCCGCCCATAGACGGACAGACAGACAGACGGACAGACAGACGGATGTGTGGAGGGCTGGAATCATGTCTCGATTTCTGCGCTTTGTGTCGAGCTCCACTCGGCTTCCCTGCCAAATAATTATACTCTGCAAACCAGCATTAGGCATGCTTCACTGTCTCCTATATTTAGAAAAGAGTGTTTCCGAAAGTCCCAATTCACAGCGCAATAATTCATTCAATTAAACGGATTGTTCGAGAGTTCAGGCAGGGATAATCAGAACACCAGATATAATCAATCGGGTGTGTTCATCACGTTCCCAGGATTTGCTAATAAGAACGGCCCCTCCGCGTTGTGTTAAACGTTTACAAATGACTGGATTGCTACTGGAAACCGGTAAAGGGATGCGAACACAAAAGAGG
>VMRN01000012.1:7395648-7405648 GCA_010277015.1 Poeciliopsis turrubarensis | reverse complement strand
AATTCTACAAACAACATCAATACAAAACAATCTCAATAATGCTTTGATTAATACCAACGCTCGACCTTTGATTTTTCTATCTTTTGTGTTTTTTGTCTATTTTACGGCAGAATTAAAGGGAGAGCTGGTGTGGCTCTGGACAACAGGAATAAAAATGTCTTCATCACATCCCTGTATGTTTCTGGTAGGATGCCGAGCTTCCACACTTGCAGTATACCAGCTCACCCAATGTGCCGCTGTAACATTTGTGTTTTCAGCTGACGCAGCAGACCGGGCTTTGGTTTCAGAGGCTGACGTTGCTGCCAAGTTGCAAAAATCAGGTATAAAATGACAAATCTCCAGTGAAAAAAAGGTGAGATAATTAAACTCCTATTGGCATATGTATTCTTTTTTTTTTTCTGCATTGCTGTGTGCAGAAATGAGGAGGAGGAGGGCACAGCAGAGCCCATATAAAGTGCCAAACAACAAGACGGTTTTTGCAGAGGAAACGGCAAACCGTAGAGAGGTCTGTCTGTGCTTCGTCACAGCAGCGTTCACAATCGCAACTTCCCCCCTTCTTGAGAGCGCTCCTGCGCTTCCACGTTCGCGGCAAAACAAAATTCAATCTAGTCGTGCCGAAGTCATGCTTCTACCCTCCCTGCCCCCCCCAACCCTACTCTATTTTATTTTATTCATTTATTTATTTATTTTTGCGTGCTCAGGAGATGCGAAAATTTCTGGCGCTGCCAATTGAAGAAAAGGCAACCCACGCCGCGAGAGCGCTGGCCAAGCTGAAGAATGAGCTGGTGGGAGAACTGGAGGAGGAGAAGGAGGGGGAGGAGGAAGACGAGAAGAAGAAGAAAAGTCTGAAGCAAATCAGGAGTAAAGCAGCTTTCCCTAAACAAACGCCGAGCGCACACGAGCTGAAAATTACCACGGCGAAAGGAGGTAACGCGAGGAAAGGGTGGAGAAGTTCAGCTTTTACACAATGTCAATCAGTTGGGGGTGTATCTATTGACGCCCGTGATAAAATTGTGTAAAGAGCCTTAAAAAAACAAAAAACAACAAAAAAAAACAGACGTCTTTCTTTTATGGCGGTAGCATAATCTTTCGTGGAAAATTTGAGGAAAATCCCGAGTTTTATTCGGTGGGAGAAAAAAGATTCCACGTCATGAAACATTTGTTTTTAACAAAACAATAACCTGAGGCGCGATTACTGGAACGATAACAACGTAACGATTCAGTTATCACATGATAAATGTAAATCCCGTTTATCGTCATCACATTCCGGCCACTAGAGAATTTAAAGTACTTTTCATGACAGTAGCATAAAACGTTACACTGCAGTGACATCATGAAGGAAAGTAAAAAAAAAAAAAAAAAAAAAAAGTGGGAATATGGACTACAATCGGAAGTCACGCGTGACTGAAGTGCTTTTTAGTTACTTTTGTTCCGTTCAGTAAGGGATGGCAGAAAAAAAATCCCCAAAACATTCAACTGGGGGACTGGAGGAATCAAGACGGAGAAAGAGATGTCAAGAGTAGTCAAAGATCCACCTCTCAGGTCTTTGTTCAGGAGCTTGTCATGCATTTTACTTACCGTGGGTGTCAACAAATGTGTCCACACTTGTCAAAAGTGCCATTTTTTTGACATCGTGCAGAACTCAGCAGTCGTGTTTTCCTCTCTCCACAGAGAAACTCACAAAAGAAAGCAGGCATGAATTACTCCTCATGGAACGGCAACAAGCAGTCTTGGAGGTGAATTATTCAGACGGTGCAGTGGATTTGGACTCGGCAGTCAGAGTCTGTCTAATCCCGACGCCAAACAGAAACCATTCGTATTTTAGTTTTAATTAAGGGAACCTTCTAAAGTAAACAGTGAAATCTCAAGAAGACTTCAGATTTGCCTTGGTAACAGAGGCAGGTGGTATCTTTCGGTTGTTTTTTTTTTTTTTTTTTTTTTTTTTTTTAGTTGTCTCTGATAACTAAACGCTCCGAGATCCTGAAGATGGAGAAGGCCGTGGCAAAAGAGGAAAGAAAGCTGAAACAACTCGAGAAGCTCATCGAAAGGGACAGCCAGAAGTTTGAGGCGTTCCTCCGGGAGAACGAGAGGAAGTCGCTGGAAGCCAGAGCTCTGTGGGTGTCACTGCGGAACGTCTTCACGTTGGGACAACAAGATGTTGTTTTAGGATATTGCTCTAACGAACCCGCGCGTCTGCACACTTTCAGTTTTGAACGGGAGGAAAAATCAAAACAGGAGAAGAATGGCGCCATAAAGAAGCTGACCGCTGAAATAAGGACCATTCAAAGGTAGCGGTGTCGCATTTTGGTACTTCACCTCGGACCTGCTTCTCTCCATGAACAGTGTTAGTTTTGTTCATGTGTGATTAACAAAACAAAACAGCGTTAAGAGGGGAAACACAAATCCGCCTCACACTTTGTTGACGTCAAGCTTCTGGTTACGTAGTGGCAAAATACAAAAAACACTTGTATGTCATATGGCATCATTTAGTGCGCTTTTTAAAAATGACTATTCTTATTTCACAGTGAGCTTGAGAAGTATGAAGACGCTCTGGCAGGCTACCTGAAATACAAGGACTTCCTGTTCAGGCTTTCTCCCCAAGAGTGGCAGGATGAGCAGAAGAGCAAATACTCAAACACTAAAACGTCGTCCGAACAGAATGATGGCCAGGAACCTACTGAGACGGGTACTTGGAATAACAGTTTAGCGTCGCTCTGGTCGGCTGCGAATCCGATTGTTTCTGCTCGCCAGATGCATTTCGCTGATTAAAAGCAATCATTTGTTTTGTGTGTCTCCTGTTTGCCTTTCCGCAGGTTTGGAGAGGAAGCTTCCCCCTGTCCGGGCGACCAGGTTGTCCTCTGTTCAAAGTGACACACTGTAACAGCACTCACACACACTGCTAGCCATCTGCGCTCTGTGCCGTACGCCAGAACATTGCGGTTAAGTCACTGGATGCATTTAAGTTTTCACCGTTCCACACGGCAAGGTGTCTGCGTGTCCTCAAAGAGTCTTTCAAAAAGTCTTAAATTCATGTGGCTAACATGAAGGCCTCAAAATGTCTTCGCTGGATTTTTAAAATGTCATTTGGCCTTAAATACGTTTCTTAGCCCGGTGCGGCAATGGAATCTTGAGTCAGAGTTTATTTAACCTTTTATTTAACTACACATATTCTTATTAAATATTGGCTATAGGTTTAACACACTACATTGTATTTGTGTTGTTTACCATTCCCCAATTTTACAATTAAAACAGATGAATTCTGGACTTGCGTTTTCTTGTGGGCAGCTCCCTCTTGTGGCTGAAAATTGGGAATACGATTTATGAAACGTATCCATTTAAAACTCTGTGTTTATGTGTTTCAGAGAGAAAACGTGTCCACTGGATTATGACAGCTTAGAGGTCAGTTTCCCTTCATACATTTTGGAGTGTCTATCTGCAGTTTTCACCTTTGCCGTCCCTCCTCCGCTCAGGACGAGCCGGAGCTTTACTTCACCGATCCCCAGCAGCTACTGGACCTGATGTCGGAGCTGACGGAGCAGAACCTTTCCCTGATTCAGAACTCTGCGAGGGCGGGGGAGGCGCTGGCCAAACTCCGGCAGACCGTGGACACAACCAGGAGGAAGATGTGAGTGGAGCTCACCTTTTTCTCTCCTCGTCCGTCATTTAAACCATTCGCTAAGTGTAGATTGCTGCGTGTGTGAAGTGAAAACGAGGAGGAGAAGATCACCCTGCAGATGAAAGAGCTGAACCAGAAACTCGACAAAGAGAAGGCGAGAGGCGTGAAGCTCGAACAGATGGTCCAGCTTCATGTTTCACTGAGCTCACGGGACCAAGTAAGGACACTAAATATGCATATCTGACCCCTTTTCTGGAGAGGCTGCACTCATTGGCATGCATATGTCAGGCTGGTAGAGCTCAGAAGAATGAGAGAGTACCAAAACGAAAATGGAACAGGGGAGTTTTCCGTTCTGTATCAGGGGGAAACATAATAATTTCTCCTTTCTGATAGATGTAGGTTTGATCCGGAGCAGTTTGTAAAGTCCAGCAAAATTCAGAAAAACAGAAAACTTTCCTTCTCTTTATTTTTTTAAGTTTTGTGCGCATTTGAAATGAGACAAAAATAACTTACAGGTAGGTTTTCAGTAAAACACAGGAGCTTATTTTAGTTAAACGATTCCTTAGTGTCGATCAAAAATGACTGGTTCCACTATTAGGCTATTTCACTTCTAACAAGAAATTTTCCCAGAGTTACAAGTGAAATAATCTACCACAGGAGTGAATACTTTTTCATCAACGTTAAAGAATTATTCACTTAAAACAAGCTTCTATAACTTGCTGAAAAGTTACTTGTACTTTTTTGTTTCATTTCAAACGCGTTCAAATATTTTCACCTGAAATTGGACCAAAAAAGTACTTTGTCAGATTTTGTGTTTTTGTAGTGAAAACAAAAAGCACACGCTTTCAGGAAGCAAGTAAAGTAGATCCAAAGATACTTGAACTCTTCGGCCATTTTGTTGTGGAGCTTTTATGACTGAATGAAAAGCATGAACGATCTTCTGCAGTCCCATCAGACTCTCAAAATACTGAGCTACCCAAACACCCGTTGTCTGTCTTTAGCGGAGCATTTATTACGCTTAAACTCTTGGCGTTTGTCTTCGATGTCCAGGACGAAATGTTGGACGCTCTCGACGAAAAGGTGACAGAGGTTTACATCGGCTGTGTGGAGGACGGGATCGCCGACCTCGGCACCTTGCGGAAGGTGGCAGAAATCGAGAGCCGCGTCTTCTCGCTGCTGCAGGGCCTCGAAGGCGTGCCGGCGGAGAGACTGGCGGCGGTCAAGAAGGTCAAGGACAGTGAGAAGAGGAGCAGGTATCGCTGAGGGTACGGTGTATAATGAGACGGGCGAACCAAGGGTTTATTTAGCCCCTCTGTCCTCACACTGTGACCCAGGATGCGGGAGGGAAAGCTGATGGAGCAGAGAGAGAAACAAAAGGAACGGATGAGGAGGTATCTGGAGAGATCCTTGGCCGACTCCAAGAAAATTGTACGTCTGATTCCTCGAATTAGTCAGTATCACTGCAGCCAACCTGGAAATCCACATTCAGATCATTTTAGAGGGTGGCGGTTTTTGTTCTTTTTTTTTTCCCAGAGTGGGAAGAAGCTCATGCCGAGATGCATGCCTGCTGTGAAGAAAGCCGCGGTCGCCGATGTGGACAGCAAGCCCACCCAGGATGACATCGACGATTACCTCTTTGGCTTGGATGACACGGAGTGACAGAGGCAACAGGAAGTGATGCGGAGGAATTATTTCCACTGCACCAGAGAAAGGCTGTCTATTTGTTTGTTTGTTTCTTTTTTAGAAAATGACGCCAACGGTCAGATTCTTTTTAATGTTTTGTATCTTGCAAATCTGTCCTTTAATGTTAGGATCTGACGTTTGTTGCCGAACTTGAAAACCAAAAGGTTCAGAAATCATGCTGAATATCATTAGCTCTGTTGCAGCAGGTGTTATTTGACGCAACACCTCACTGTAAATCTGTAAGAAATGTTTCTTTTAATTTCAGCAACAAAAACTAAACAGAGCGCCATGTTAAAATTTACCGCAGCTGTTTTTCTCTTCTATTTTTTTATGTTGCCACAGACATGATGGCGTGATGAATTTTGATCACTGTTTGATCTGTATGAATATCGTTCTCGAAGTTGGCTGTTCTGCAATCTTCTTGCTGCTGTTTGCTGTTTTCTCCTGAAATCCCCTGCTGTTTTCTGGCTTCCTGCTCAGCAGCAGCAGCTTTCCTGCCTGCCTTTCTCCGTTTCTTATTTCTAGATTTCTTTTGCTTTCTGCTCCTCATTTTGTTTTTCACCTTTTCATCTTCTGTGACTTGAAGTTCATGGATCACAGTTTCACTTTGATTAATCTAATTTTTCATGGTGGCTGTTTGATTCTCCACTGTTTGTGTTGTTGAAACTTGTTGGTCGGTTTTCTTCAAAAGCCTTCGGATCACCGACGGTTTCCAGCTCAGAGAAATATTTCATTGCCACAAGTTCAGAAACTCTTTCAAACTTGTAGATGAAGCGTTTCACTAACTGCTGCTAGACTGTTCTGACGAGATTTGATCAGTGTGACCAGCTTAAATACAATTGATGTCACAATATGGTTTATTGGGGCCTGCCATAGAAATGTATGGAGGCACTTATTGTTCTTCACCTGAAAATAACTGCAGCTTCCTACTATCGTTAATGCGACCCGTACCGCTGCGTCCCCCTCACAATATATTTATTGTTGGCATTTCGAGTAACCGTGGCGACATAATTAACAAAAACAACGAGCCAAATTCAAGTCAAAACAAAAGATTAACCGACACAAAACAGAATCAGTTTCACTCAAAATAGACAGAATCTTGTCTTGAGCTGCTCTATGGAACTACAGAGATGGTAAAATGTCAGAACTGCAAACATGGTGGAACAACTGCTATAAACTCATTGCATCTCTGAATAGCGCTGTTTGTTATATCTTACATGCATATCATCTAGTGGTGGCAAAAGCAACAATAAAAGCTAGTGTGCTCTGGACTTAAGATGGAATAAATGCACACATACTCATGACACATTTTGATTAAATTAATAAATTTCAGTCCTGAAAAATTTGCTTTATACCAGGCGAGTCTCTCTAACCTGAGAATGTGAACCAGTACTTTCCTTCAAATAATTGTAACAATGGTCCGGTAGAAGATTCATAACTTATAACTTATAAGTCTGAAACAGGAAGAGGTTTGAAAAAGCAGTCTGTGTGCTTCACTCAAGAGAGAGATTCATTTGATGCATCAAAGAGTGATGTCATCACTGCTGATGTCATTGAAGCTGAACATTCTAATGGTGCATTCACATCAAACACGTTTTGAGAGTCAGGTGATTCTGGTTTATGTTCAAGGTCTATGTGGAGTGTTGGACGCGTTCGATGTGTCAAACACTCCAACGCTCGACGCGCCGCAATGGCCCTCGACGCGCCTCCACATGGACTGAATGCAAACCAGACGCGCCTGACGCTCAAAACGCATTTAGTGTTAACACACCGTTACATGTCACATCAGGTCAGTGCTTTTCAATTCCAGTGCTCAGGCAGGCAATTTTAAATTAAGCTTAATGAAAATTTCAAAATAAAAGACTACACAATTTTTACATCAGGTAATTGCTGTTTTGGGCATTTTATAATCGATTTAACCCAATCACTGTTACTCATGGGATTAGTTTGGACATTTAAAATGAAGCTTACTGAAAATTTCAAACATTAGCATTTTGGCTAATTTTAGCTTTCACAGTAATTTTAACATACTAAATGGTTCAAGTCCATGTTAGTCAACATGCGTGTGACTCTCCATGGGCTACTTTCTAATTTTTTTGCTAAGCTTAGCATTGATGCAAATTTGCACGCTGGGTCCAGACACACTTTGTCAGGCCCGGGTTAAATTTCATCAGGAATTTTTAGTTATTATCCATCCGTCCGTCCTTCCGTCCGTCCATCCATTCATTTTCTTACACCCTTGTCCTCAGTGGGGTCGGGAGGTGCTGGAGCCTTTCTCCAGCTAACGTTCCTGGGAAGTATAGCCTGTCGCAGGGCAACACAGAGACAAACAGGACAAATAACCATGCACACACACTCTCACACACTTAACCTAACAGGCATCTTTTTTGACTGTGGGAGGAAGCCAGAGTACCTGGAGAGAACCCACGCATGCACAGGGAGAACATGCAAACTCTGAGCAGAAAGAGCCCAGAATCGAAGCCAGGAGCTTCTTGCTGCAAGAACCTTCCACTGTGCAGCCAATCAATTAATCAATTCCTTAATTTATTATATTCTCATCATCCATCCATCGTTCGTCCATCCATCCATCATCCATCCATCCATCATCCGTCCATCCATCATCCATCCATCCATCCGTCCGTCCATCCATCATCCGTCCGTTCGTACATCCGTCCATCGTCCGTCTGTCCGTCCATCCATCCACCCATCGTCCGTCTGTCCGTCCGTCCATCCGTCCGTCCGTCCATCCATCCATTTTCTTCCACTTATCCAGGGTTGGGTAAGTGGAAGAAAATTTCAAACATTAGCATTTGAAATTTGCTAAGGGGCCTCCCTTCTGAGCAGCTGAAGAAGGGAGGCCCAGACTTCCCTCTCCCCCAGCCACTTGTTTCAACTCTTCCGGGGAACCCCAAGGCGTTCCCAGGCCAGCCGTGAGAAGTAGTCCCTCCAGCGTGTCCTGGGTCTTCCCCGGGGCCTCCTCCCGGTAGGACGTGCCCGAAACACCTCACCAGGGAGGCGACCAGGAGGCATCCTGACCAGATGCCCGAGCCTCAACTGGCTTGTGGAGGAGCAGCGGCTCTAGTCTGAGTCCCTCCTGGGTGACTGAGCTTCTCACCCCATCTCTAAGGGAGAGCCCAGTCACCCTATGGAGGAAACCCATTTCGGCCGCTTGTATCCGCGATCTTGTTCTTTCGGTCATGACCCAAAGCTCATGACCCTAGATGAGGGTGGGAACATAAATCGACTCAGCAAATCTGTTCCCAACAGTTGAACCACTGAGTTATCGGTTAGTTCAGGGGTAGGCAACTCCAGGCCTCGAGAGCCGGTCTCCTGCAACTTTTAGATGTGTTTCTACTTCAACACACCTGAGTCAAATAATGGGGTCATCAGCAGAACTCTGGAGAACTTGACTGCTTTTAGGAGGTGATTGAGCGATTTGAATCAGCTGTGTTGGACCAGGGAGACATCTAAAAGTTGCAGGAGACCGGCTCTCGAGGCCTGGAGTTGCCCGCCCCTGGGTTAGTTTGAACTAATGCTGTAGCAGTTCGGTTCTTAAACCGAACTGCTACAGCATTATTATCAGGCCTGTAACAACCACAGTAAGAATCGAAGTGGCATATCCCCCAACTTCTGCGGTACACAGCTTTTTGCGCAGGCTGTTCTCGAAGCCTTTAAAGGACTTCTGCATTTGCTCTTTCAGCAGCTCGCTCATCTTGGTGCTGACCTGTTCATCCTTCGTTTTCAGAAGGTCCTTCAGCTGTGAGCTGCTGTACGTCTCCTTCAGCTTGTCAAGCACTTTGCTGCACATGGTTCGCCGCTTCTTTGATGTCGTGGAAAATTTTTTGGGGATGGTGAGACCTTCCGTCATCTTGTCCACCATCTATGGCAAGCCGTTTTAACATAAATTCGGTTTCGTCTGACTATCCGTAATTACATTCCAGATATCTGAAAATGCATTTTGACTAGACAAAACTACATTTTGACTATCCGGAATGGTAATTTAAGATATCTGCATTTACATTCTGACTAGTAAGAATAATAATTCAAGATATCTTCAATTATGTTTTGACTCGTCAAAATTCCTTTCAAGATATCTCAAATGACGTCACTGGATTTGTCATTTGACGAGGCACGTATCCGGAATTACAATTTAAGATATCTTGAACGTAATTATGACTAGTCGAAATTACAATTTTAGATATCTGACTTAAGAATGACGTTGAAGCCCCTTTGTGCTGTCCAAACAGTTGCCTGCAGAATTTTATGTTTCCTGCACAAAACTGTCCGTAAATGCCACAAACCGAATTTATGTTAAAACGGCTTGCCATACACCATCTTGTGTATGAGGGAAGTTTCTTCTTCGCCGAGCTGCTCTAAAGTTTTCAAAGCCCCGCAGTCGATCAGCAGCCCAAGCTCCAGATTCGCTGCAAACATCTTCAGCTTGTTCCCTTCCAGTACTTTCTCCATCGGGTCAGGAACTTCGGGACAGTTAAAAAATATCCGCTTTACGTTCATCTCGCTAAAAGTCTGCACAACACAATTCTGGTGTGAGAACTCTTCGAACTTCCGTTTGTTTGTGAGGAGCCACTGAAGGAGACAGCGACTCAAAACCTGTCAAAGCCTTTGTGACGCCATCATTCAGTGACGCCATCATTCAGTGACGCCATCATTCAGTGACGCCATCATTCAGTGACGCCATGT
>VMRN01000012.1:7340483-7395638 GCA_010277015.1 Poeciliopsis turrubarensis | reverse complement strand
CGTAATCGGGCACAACGCTTGTCAAGTCTCCCGTTTTTGGCCAGGAGATAAACCTGCGCATTTCGGCCCATTTGAGCTCTACTTGTCCTCTGTCGTTGAAAGAGCAGCGATGTTTAGCTCAGGCAGTAGGTCAGAGGTCCAAAGACTAGTGGCTCGTAGAATTTGAATGATGTGAAGCACAATTGCGAGTCCACCTGTGTAAAAAAACAAAAAAACGTTTTTTTGATTGGCCTGGTGAAAATCTTTATTTAAATCCAATGAAAATGTTCATCAACTCCTGCAGTAGAAGAGAAGATCAAAATTCCACCACGGTGACGTAAAAGACGCCACTAATGATGAGCCAGTTGTTGTGTATGAGGCACTGTTACTTTTTCCCACTGGGGCCAATTTTGTTTGGATAACGTTTTTCCTTTAAAAAAATTGGGTGTCCGTCACGTAACGTCGCCTGGCCATGTCTCGTGACCTCTTCACCTGAACTCATACCTTCCCCTTCGTCCTTTGACTCTAGCCTCCTGACCCCCATGAGAAACAGACAGTTTTTGCCCCCGTCCCGTCCCGTCCCGTCCCTCTGTCTCAAAGTGTCAGGAACTCCAACTACCTTCAAATCATGACTCAGTCCCCATCTGGTCTATCCACCAAAACCCCTTTTCAATTTTCAGCTACTTGTTCATGTTGTCTGTCAGTTTTATTTTCTTGCAAAGTCTCTTGAGATTTCTAAAAAAAAAAATGCTATCTACGTTTATTGCATTATTATTAGTATTATAGTTATTATTAGTAGTAATAATTCTTTTGAACAGGAATTATTATCCGTTTGTTTGTTGCTTTTGACCAATAAGATACAGAGTTTCCGGTTGTGAGATTATCTCAGGTTAGGGCTCTGCAGAGCCCTCTTATCTTAAATAAGGTATTTGCTATTTCTCTTACTTGTTAGCCATGTTTAGCATGTTGAATGGAGTAAGTCAATTACACACAACATGCTAGTGATGGTCCACATGCTGCTGACAGTATTCACGTTAAAATGAACATATTTGTAAAAATTAGCATAACATTACTAACATGGTTTAAGTCCATGTTGATTACATTTATTTATTTTTTGCTAAGCTTAGCATTGATGCTAAGCTTAGCAAAAAACAGCGTTCTGTTTAGCATCAGAACGCTGGGCCCAAACCGCCAGGCACACTTTGGCAGGCCCCGCTTAAATTTTTTCAGGAATTTTCTAGTTCTTACTTTATTATCGTTGCTCAAAGAAACATAAGTGAAATTGGCAACGAAATATCATAACTTGGCCACCGGAGATGCGTCTCTGGTGCAGAAACGCATTGAAAATGTCAGAGATCAGCCTTGCTGGAACGCTGTACGCTTCATAAGCAAGTTTTTTTATGCGACAATTTCAGTTAGAAATATCGTGTACGAAAATACATTTCCTCTGGTTAGCTCCAGAAAAACAAAGATGGCATGACGGAGAAAAACAGAAAATAACATGCAGACACGACCGAGATTACCGCAAGTTTGCTAGATTTGAATTGTTTAAATTATTGGATTGAAATTTTCTATTGAAGTATGTATTGATGACAGGTTGAAAAATGAATACATTGTGATATTAAGTTCATTATACGAGTCACAAAGGGAATGGATGTAAAAACAAAATGATTCTAGCTTCTCAATATAGAACAATGCATTTACTTACTTGGCAATATTTTTGACAGGTGTAAGAAACAGTAGATATTACATAGTTCATACAGCCACTATTTGCATAAGCTTATACATTTGAATTTTAGGTTATTGTTAAAGAAATGCTGATGAGTTCCTGACCACCTAGACGATTACCGCCACACTCTCACATTTCCATAAACTTTACAATGACAAGCTCCTCCATCTTTCTTTTCAACATGCTTTATCCAGAGATCCTCCACTCGAAGCCATCGGATTATTTTATTCTTTTACATCTTGAGGTACAGTAATTAAATAACTCCATGATCAAAAGCCATGTGATGCCAGAAGACAAAGAGCTATGTACATTATCAAAAGTGCACTGTGTTAAAAAAAAACAACAAAAAAACAATGGTGGCCACTGAACATCCCATTGGTAGGAAAAGAAACAGGAAGCTTTCAATCAGGTTCACAGCCAGCAGGAAGGGAAAAAAAAAAAAATCCTTTCATTAATCACAAATGCTTTAAAATAGCTATTAACTATCAGCAATGTTAATCAATATTCATTCTTTTGATATCATCTGAACACACAATTTAGAAGGTGCTGTTGCACTGTGTGATTAAGCAAATGGAAATATTCATACTGCATCGGTTCAACCCAAACTGTTTACTTTAGTAGTTTCGATCAGGCTCAGATTCTCGGCTCAGTCATCTGCAGTCAAAGATGGATGCTACTGATGCCTGCAGGTACTGCACGTTTCTTTTGACATCAAAAAAAAAAAAAAAAAAATTAACCTTGGCCTTTTTTCTTTTTTTTTTTTTTTTTGCAGTTCATCAGTCTGAGTGGATCATTTACACAGACACGGGTGCAAGACAAAGATCACAACCCGACACGTCAGGCCCAACGAGTGCATGAGACGGGATGGATGTACCAGACGGACGGCAGGACAAGATTTATTCTCCCACATCAGGCCACTGTTTAGAAATGTGGGCGTAAAAGTTGGGACTCCTGGTCCTGAAGGCAAATAAATGTGCAGGTTTGTAGCGTGAGGGCGACAGAGCGGGTCGGAGGAGGAGGAGACGAAGCATGCGTCTCCCGGCGACGTTAGTAGGGGGGGGAGGGGAGGGGGGGGGGCAGAGGGTGGAGAAGAGCGCTGCATGTCTGTTCGTCCATTGGCATTTGAAGTTAAAACAGGTCTTTCTCCTCCTCTTCCTCGGCCTCCCGCTTTTCATCCCCCACTCCCGTCTTATTTCTTGACGCAGGACGGCCAGCTGAGGCCTCCACAGGAAGCGGACACGATGATGTAGAGGATCACCTGGGGGGAGCGGAGAGAGTTCACCGACCGCTACGATGGTCACAAGACTGAGCAGCTCTGATAGCGCTTAGACAAGCGCTATCAGATCTTAAAAGAATAAATAAAAGGGTTCAAGTTTCTGCTGAAACAGGTCAGCTGCTGCAGAGGAGCGTTCCATGTACTCACCAGAGCAACCAGCACGACGACAACCGTCAGTTTGAGGTTCTTCATGCACATGGCTCGTGCGAGGTTACGACTCGTGGTTTTGAACGTGACCGACTGGTGGAGCAGCACATGGAAAGACAATTACTCATGTGTGCACAGTGAAAGAAAAGATTGTTTTCAGAAGCATTTCACAGACAAAAGACATGAAACACTTTTATGCTGGAGAACCAACACTGCACATCATCTCTGGTGCAAACAGAAGCCTTGAATGGACCTTCTTTATGTGTTGTAGTGGCCAACTGAGAATCTGTGGTTAAGTGTGAACATGGATCTAAATCTAAGTTTCAGGTATTTTACAACCACAAATGGACCAAAATGTTAGTTTCTTAAAGTGCAAACCCAGAAGATTTTAATCGTAAAAAGATTTAATTGCAGCAAAACCTGCTTCTACTCAGCATTGAAGCAGAGCGACTGAATGCGAATGGAGGGCAAACTCTTCACATTGTTCTCTGTTAAAAGGTTTGGAGAACAATTATAATGTCTCCTCCCCTTCACAAATATCCACTACTTTTTGCCGTAGTGACTCAAAATCTCAATGAAACGCATTGAGGTTTGTGGCTGTAAGGTGACAAAATCCATTAAAGGATCAATTGTACGCAATCTTTACAACTATATATATACACACACACACACACGTATATATAGGGCAACCACCACAAGTCAATGTCTGCATTTTAAAACTCACTGAATCAACCAGACTTTCTGTCTTGTCAATCAGCAACTCCAGCTTCTCTCCCCTCTGAGCGACCAGGTCTGTAAAAAGCACACAGAGCCGAGGGTAAATAAAAACACGCAACGACGCGAGGCTGGAAGAAGCCGTCAAATGTCTCCTGCAGTTTCATGTGTGACGATGTCGGCTTGGAGCTTTTACTTCAAGCAGACGCCAGCGCTGCCCGGGCAGAGCATCAGGGGACGACGCACATTTAATCAGGTTCAGAGATTATTAGAGGTAACAGTTCAAATATAATTTCTGTCATAAGAAAGTTTGGGTGGCATCTTGACTGAACGTGGAGTAATGTCCCAACAGAAACAAACTTGTAGACAGGTTTGTGTTTATGTTCTAAAACATTTTTTAGAACATAAGGAAATTTCCTTAGTTTTATTGCAAAACTAAGGAAATTTCCAGAACTTATTAAAAATCACTACCGATAGTAACTTTTCCTATAAGCCTAGAGAGCTGCTTACCTATGTCACGGACCATAATACCCTTTAGGTCGTCAACTTGCATCTGAGTCTCAGTCACTCGATCCGTCCCCCGTGGGTCTGAGTGGTGCTTCTGCAAAACACATTGAGAGTTTCTTTTTTTTTCCAGAAATACTCATGAACCCTATGAGTGTTTAACAAGCTGGAGGCATCCACCCTAAAGCCCGAAGAGATACTTTATAAACAGGCATCAAACGTCTTGGGTAAGAAGCCCATAGGACGTCATCAGTGCAATATTTTAATATTTTAGACGTCAACTGCTGAGCTGGGAAAATATGACAACGTTCGCAAATTTCCTTCTGGTCTCGTCTGGTATAAAATACCAGCGAGCGTAAGATCGTACGGGTCCTTTAAATTATTTTCTGCAAACTTAAAACTATGGCTCTGAGATGAGCAAGTGTGCAGTCACTGATCCTGGGATTTTTATATTCATGCTGCTTTTTGTTTTTTTTTATTTGATTTAACAGCAATCGTACATCTATGAGATATGAGTTTATGGGGTAGGAGTCAAGAAGTTCATAAGTAATTCTTCCTTCTCCTTTTCAAGCATTTTAAGATGATTGTGGTTCAGAAATATGCGTCTTCTGCTTTCCTTATTCATGTGTGTGATTTTATACTTCTATCATGTTGGAAATAAATCGATAAATCTTCTCCTTTGAAATATATAAACAACCAAAGACGCACCGAAAGAGCACCCGAACACCTAAACCTTCTCATCATGCTGCTAAACAAGCCACAAAGCGGCTCTTGCAAAACAAATGTTGCCCCTGCATACGCAGATTTCCATCTACTCACCATCTGGGCTGCAAGTGTAGAGGAAAATTCACTGTTCATGGCGTACGGCAGAGCGGTCTGCGCCCGGGACCCGTATGTGGTCTGGAAGCGCTTCTTGACTTCACCGAGGAAGCCGAACGCACGTGATCTTTCGAAGTCCTGGCACGCAAAAGAGGTAAACATGAAAAGATACGGTAAACTTACTTAAAGATGATGTTGCTGTTAGTGTAGTGTCAATGTATACATGTAAAAAAGAAAAAAAAAATACACTGACAAACAATCACATCATCATTCTAGAAGAAAAAAGAAAAATACATAATCCCGGGGTCCTACGGGATTTAGTGCATCTTTTTTTTGTTATAATTAAAGCTAGGAGACACTCACATCATCTGTGATGCAGAGGTAGATGATTCTGTCATGGCAGATGTAATGAAAGAGATAGCTACAGGGGAAAAAAACAAAACAAAAAAAACAGGTCAGCCTTTTACTTCTGCAACTATGCTGATGACACACAAGAATACATTTCAAACCAGACAATATGTAAACACCTCTGCAGCTCCTTTAAAGAGCCAGGCCTGACAGAGCCATGGCTGCGACACGCAGCGAGTGTCAGCTCACCTGCCGTGACTGTAGGTCAGTTTGTTGTTCTCTGAGGGAATTTTGGCCAAAATCTGTTCGGTGACTTCCAGGAAATTCCCGCCGCACCAGGCGTGCTTCGCCAGGATCGTGGTTCCACGAGCCACCACAGCGAAAAGGATTGCCATGGCAACAGCTGGGTTCTTTTGTAGCGCTATCTGCCGTCTGCGAACACAAACAGTTGTTAAGAGATGAAAAATGAACAAGAAAGGACTGAAGAGTGTATATATATTGTTTTAAAACAGAAAAGCACGTCCGACTGTGCTCTCCGGGAGCATAACAATACAAGCAGAGTTAACCTCTGAGCTTGTTACCACCGCCTCGTTTGTACAACCAGGATAATGACGAGAATTAAAACCAAAAGCTGATAACGACAGCAGGAAAGCAACGAGCTTTGCTGTCGTTAGGCAGCATACAGAGCGGCGTTAAGGTGGAAATGAGAGGTTTTAACAAATTGTCATGCCTTCAACAGACAGGAATAACGCAACTATCAGAGATACACCTTACCTCTTTGTGTCAGTTATAGCTAAAGTCCCCCGTTTAGCTCCAATTTCTACATCTGAAAGCGTTTCAGCTGCTAGCACGCTAGCTAATCTCTTTCGAGTGACTTCTGCTTTGCAAATTCGCAACACCGGAAACTCGTTCTTGGTATCCTCGGGAAATGTAGTTTCTGTTCCCCCTTCTGCCATACGCTGTTAACGCTTGTACGTTCTCCGTTTAAACTACAAGTTCCTAGGCTACGCGTGACGTCGTTAAAATCGTCACATGTTTCCACATGCGCAGACGTTGTGACGGGCCAGAACGCAGGAGTTGATTTTGCCCTCTGTATTATGTCTCAGGCTACTTCTCGTGTCCGGAAGTTTTCTACATTATGAGAAAAGTAATTAATCACGATAAAAGCAAACCCCAAGTGCTGCTGCTGTAGTCACTAAATTTCAGCTAAAAGTTATTGATAGTAAATAATCTTTAGACTTTTATTCCATCAATTCATGAAATTGTGCGAATGGAATTAATAGTTTAAACTATTCATTAATGTATATAGATATTAAATGAATAGATATAATAGTCAAGATGACATAAAGAATGTACATATAATTAAACGAACCACAGTTTATTTCCACTTATCCTTGCAGGTTCGAGGATGTGTTGGTGCCTTTCTCCAGCCTTGGAAAGGTTTGATGAAATATGTGCTTATAAATTACAAACAGCTGGGTAGAATTATACAATCTGTGACGTAAAACGCTCCTGATGCCACATTGGCTGAAATTTCATTGAATGACACCAAAATGTACTGAGACGTTAGTTGTTTTGCTTTGTGTTTGTTGTTACACAAAGTAAATTTTCAGCTTTTTTCAAATAGACCACAATTTCCGCAGAAACATTCTTGTCTTAGCCACCAGGTGTCCATGTTGTAACATGAGATATTTACACAGAAAGATGTTTCACAGGTATTTTAATTTTTTTTATGTTTATATAACATTTAAATAAAGTTATATAAACTTTATTTAAATTAAGTACTTAAAGAAAAATAAGTACTTAAATACGTACCTATGACACTTTCAATCCGAAAAGTCCTGGTTACAAGGCTGCTTAAAAAAATACAGTAGCTTTCCTCCTGCTCACTAAAACCGCTCAGGTCGTCTTTTCAGTATACTGTCCGGTAGGTGGCAGTAATTGCACCTTGAGTTGGTTTACGAAAAGAAGAAGTGGCAGCGCACGTTCTTTCTGCCTGTCAGACAAAGCCCAGGGCTGAAAGCCCGCAGGAGCATATTGACGGACGTAGTATTGAAGCATGGCCGGGGAAGGCGAAAAGAAACCGGTGCTCGAAATGGTGAGACGTAGTAAATTCTCATGTTATTCGGTGTTTCAGAAACACTCGAGCTTGTCGTGGTTAAACCCAACTCAGAGTCTCTCGTTGCATGTCGGGATTCAGTGTTAGCATCTTCTCAGCCGCCTGTTTTCCCCTCACGTGCGCAGCCGCACGAGCTAGCAAGCATGAAATCGGTCTTTTCCCTTCAACTCGGAACAACTACGTCGCAGTTTCAGTGCCGTCCTGGGCATTTCTACGTTAAACTGGATTTACCTAGCATCCAAGGAATGTGATAACACATGTGTTTGTTTTAGAGGCTTTTTCCCGCTTTCTGTGTTTAATCAGTTGCTCTAGATGCAATTGATTTATATGCAGCTAGAGCCCCTCCTTCACTTATAAGCTCAGATATGTCTAAATAAAACCAAGTGCAACCAGTTGCTTGCATTTTCCACCTAATCAGGAAATAAAACAGCATGAAGAAAGTGACGGCAATCATACAAGAGTTTGCTGTGTTCTTTTGTGGTTTTAAATTTAGCAATACACTTTACCTAGAGATTTTGTGTAACCAGTTGGGGCATTACTACCAATAGTTTTCTGTTGATGTTTGTTTATCCCTGTCTTGCTGTGACTGCACAGCTGCTGGAGGTGCTGGCAGATCTTGTGACAGAAGTACAGAGAAAATATGGGAGCTCATCACTACCAACAAACAGACCAGGCAACGAAGGAGCCAGAGGCGCGAGTCGTAAAGTCGCAGTGTGTGGGTCACCAGACGCTGAGAAAACTGCAGCGTGTAATCGAGGTGTACATGTTCCAACGTGATGCGGTCACAAACAGCATCGCACCTCCTGCAGCTGATGAGGGTCCGCATTGTGCGACTTTGTTGTTAAGCGCATCCATTGTTGGCGACCGTGTACGGTCCTTTGTGTTCACACAGTGTGACGTGTAACATGACTTGTCCTCCTGCAAACAGGTCCAAGCTGACGGGGGCGACGACGGCTGCGTGACGTTTGTGATGCACGATGAGGACCACACGCTGGGCAACTCCCTCAGATACATGATCATGAAGAAGTCAGTGATGCAAGTTTGTTTGTTTTGTAAATCGCAGCTCTGATGCGAAAAGGGTCACAAGTTCAGCCTGTTTTTTTATTTATTTTTTTTTCCCTTTCGTGTTTTGCACCAACCCGTCTAATAGAATCAGCTCTTGACATTCTGTGATTTGTTTGCTTCGTCTCTGGACTGTCTGGAGTGATTTAAGTCTTTCCACTTGGCACGCCTCCTACGCAAAGCGGTGGTAAAAATCCTACGTCTCTGACCTCCGCCTTCCTGTTTTCTTCCGTCAGCCCGGAAGTGGAGTTCTGCGGCTACACCATCACGCATCCGTCGGAGAGCAAGATCAACTTCCGCATCCAGACGCGAGGTCAGCGCCGGACCTTCGGTCCGTCCCAGAGCTTCTCGCCTCATCTCGTCTCCACAGCCGAGCCAAAGTTTTAGAAGTTTTTCCAAATTTGGAACCACAAACCTCAAATGTATTTTAGTGGAATTTTACCTAAACACAATGAAGCAAAGTAAAAAAAAAAAAAAAAAAAAAAAAGGAAGAAAAAAATTGCTTGATTTAGTGACTTTTCAGACCCTAAAAACTTTTAATTGTCAGGTTCTTTAGAGATCAGTTATCAGAAAACTGCAATTTAAAGTATTTAGAAATCATGTTTGTTTCTCCATCCAAATTGACAGAGCTTGTGGTATTTCTTGAAGTGTTGCTTTTTTAAATTAATATTCTGGTTTTACTAAGTAATAAATTCATTAATGCCAAGATTTAATAACTTACAGAGATAATTGAGGACCAAAACACTTAAAATAAGACAAACGCTCCTCCATAAAAACCTTCTAGTGACATAAGAGTGAATTCATAGAACAGAAAACGAGCATAAATCTAAAATGTTTCACCTTAGATGTGAGTTTCTAAGTAAGATCTTATTTATCTACAATAACTTTGTGAAGAATCTGAGATGAGTTAAGACTTTTAACTTCCATTCGGGATCAATAAATTATTTTTGAATGAGAGTTTTTGCAGCATAGGCAATGAAGAAAGAAAGGGCAAGAACTCGAGTCCCTGCGTACGCCAAGTCAAGACAGATTCAGACCTAAATATGTTGTTCCATCACTCGCAACAAAAGGATGTTGCATAAAATATCGACTCTGAGTGTTTGATTCGAAATCCATGCCACACTTTTTTAATTTGTGTGCAGTATTTTGGTAAACACGCGGAACCCCGTCTTTCCACCTTCCAGGTACGTTTATTTGCACACACGCAGCGACGCTGAGAGTCGCAGAGTAAACACGCTGATTGGAGTCTTGCGCCTTCACTTGGGTTACTCGGTTGCGTAAGAGTGACCAGTGTTGAACCCAGTCATATACTGAACACACACACACCGTAGAGGCAGAATCCCTCTAAACACAATCTGTCTTGTCTCATCACATGGAAGGACTCAGCGAAGAAAACATCTTGTTATTGCAGCAGGTTTTTGGACTCAGAGGATCATGCTAGTAAAACACAATTAGCTTCCAGGCAGTGTTTTTAGACATCGCTGCATAAAAGGCTGCTTCTTTTTTTGTATCTGTCTATATATATCTGCTCTCTGCTGCAGCCAAAGGGAAAATGGATGAAAGTGATCTCTGTTGATGGTTAATCAATTGAATCGCTCCGTCTATTTCCGTCTGTTGGACGAATCGTTCAAACGGTGCGTGACCGTTCGCCCTGCCGCGAAGCTCTTCATCGTTTTGCCACATTTGGTTTATTTAGTGCATGAAATCTCTGACCTGTTCACAAACTAAACAGAAGCCTTTCGTCCTGATTTCAACGTCCTTGAAGCCTCTTGGTTCAGTTGTTTTTTTTTTGTGTGTTTTTTTTTTAATCGGCAGGTGTGGATGAGATGAGTTTAAATTTAAAAAATGGAAACAAACCAGTTTTTCTCTTCAGTATTTGATGCATTAAATTTACAGTTGAAGGGGGAAAAAATGACTCAAGTGTTGAGTAGACCGTGTATTGAAATTCAAATTTATTTACCCATTTTGGTCACTTTAACTTCTGCCATAAACGAGTTAAAAAAAACAACAGAAATATTTGTATTTCTGTCACTGGTGTAAGAGTGAAAATTGAACAAAGCTCACGAAGTGTAACTTTTTATACCTTCACTTTCTCCTACGTTCAGTAAACTATCAAAAATGAATATTTGATCATTTTCTAAAGCATTTCTCCAGTCTGTGGACAAACTCCGAAAGAAAACAGACAATCATAATCAGAGCTTGTGGTTTTTGTTTGGCAGATGAGTTTGACACCGTTTTGTTTTGTCCTCTGATGGTTTCAGGAGGCGTTCCTGCAGTGGAGCCGCTGCGACGCGGCCTCAACGACCTGCATGACGTTTGCCAACATGTCCTCAACACCTTCCAGGTACAGCCGGGTCCCGTCTTTTGTTGTAACGTCGTCTTACAAAGGAATATAACCAGTTATTTATGGGGGAAAAAAGCTTAATTATGCGTCCATTGAAGCAGCCTGTTGCTTGTAGGGCTAACACTAACGATTATTTTAGAAATTAATTATTCTGACGATTAATCAGATTAAATGATTTGACACACTCATTTAACCATTTAAACCTTTTTTCTTTTTTTAAAAAAATATTAGAAATAATAGGTGCAAATAATTCAATTTGTTTTTAAATAGGAAAATAAAAATGTGTTGCCTGAAATGCAACAACGTTGTGATGCTTTACTGTAGCTCGGTCAGTTGTAGCAAATGATGCATCTGCAACTAAACTAAAAAAAAAAAAAAATACTGTGATTATCTGTTGTTTATTTTTTGAGAGTAATGATGGGATGGCAAATGTACTTTATTTTTTCCAGAATTTGGCCAATGTGAAACTTAAAACTTCCACCTGAGTTCTGGGTAGAACAGATTTACAAAGTTTACATTTTTTTGTCTTGAGCACAAAATGTCAATGCACATTTTCACTTATTAACTGCTCTGAATGTGCTGTTCTTTCAGCAAACGGCCATTTTTTTTTGAGCCTTTATACTCCAGGTATCGAGTAATTAATGAATAAATCAGTTGACAATTATTTCTACAATTCATTTAATCATTTCAGACCTTTTTGCTTGCCTGTCTGCCTGTATAGTAACAGTAACGAATAATTTAACTCCAGAAATTAACGTAATGTGGAGTCCCTACACAAACCTAACACCGTATCACCATGATCAAGGAAGCGAAAAACTTTCTCTTCAACGTCATTAGAAAACGGTCTGACCTGAGAGCGCTGCGGGAGCGCGGCCTGCAGACGGCCGTGACGCCACGTCAACTCCCAACACGCCACTGAGGCGCTTCAGGGTTTTTGTTTTTTTTCTGCTGCTCCAGCTTCACCAGTTGATTTAAAGCAGCTGCAGATGAAGGCTCCTCCTGATCAAAGTGCTGTTGGCTCATTTGGCTCCGCCGCTGATTATCGTTTGAACGGTCCTGGCACAGAAAACCTCAAACTGTGGCTGAGCTACGTCTGCTCCTGGTTCACCTGCTGAAACCCGAGAGCAGGTTGCAGATTTAATGTTTTTGTTTTTCTTCTACATTGTCTTTGTCTGAGCGTTTGGCTCAGTGAAGCCTGGCTCTACTTGTTGACTTGCTACCAAGGCTTTAAATGCACTTTAAAGTAAGAGGGGAAATCGTCAGTCATTTCTCTGAGTCGGCTGTCAACAACATCGATCCTCTGGAAAGGCCCGACTATCCGGTTGCCATGGGGATTGTTGTGATCTCAGTCCCTTGGAAACAAAGCAGAAAAGCGAGCTGGTCTATACTGGTCTCCAGCTTTGGCCAGCAAAGTGCCATTAATTCAGATGGTTACACAAAAATATTCATGTTTTTTACAACAAACAACGTATTGTATGAATATTTTACGCAACAAACTCTTAATTCTGGACAGGGAGGAAAATGGATGCTGTTTTTTTTCAATATCTGAAGTCTTGTGTGCTCTTTTTCTTTTTTTTTTTTTCTTTTCTCCAGCCATCCCGTAAAGAACATTTACCACTAGCTCTGTTCAGAAATCACTTGGTGAAAGGAATCCATGTTTTCAATCAAATTGTTGTAGTTCAAGACTGGGATCAAAGCTTAGCCATATTTTAGAATGGCCTTGTCAAAGTCCAGGCTTAAATCCAGTTGAGAATCTTTAATGAGACTGTAAAACACTGAGGAACCAGGTTTCTCCAACTCCATAAATCATTTTTGTTATCTCAGGTCAGTTATGTGGCTTTGCCGTTTCTTCCGTTATCTTGAGTGCAGACACACTGGTTGAGTTCAGTTTCAGTTTCTGAAACTGCCACAAGACAAACAGCACAACTAAAACGGCTAAACACATCAAGCAGACATAAGATGACATGTATATTAAATGTTTCTAACAGCTTGTTTTTGTTGCATTACAGGCGAGAGTTGCTGAGTTTAAAGAAGGCCAGGAGCAACCTATGGAATAAACATCGCAACGGAAACCACAAAGACTCAACTTCACCAAACTCCTTTGCGCTGCAGAAGTGCGGGGAAGTTTTCATGTCTTAAATACTTGTACAGTTTTTTAAAAATTTTTTTATGTAATTATGTAAGAAATTTATAACACGTGTCAGTGTTGCTTTTCATTCCCACGCTGCCTGGCCGGGGAGTAAAAACACTTGAAATGATAAAACTTCCTTCACTCGTGCGTCGGACTCGTTCTGGGACATTTCACTTCATGACTCGTGTAACGGGTTTTGAAATTCGCTCGGATTCGAACGTCTGGATCTCCTGACGGGAGCGAGGAAAGTTCTGGAAGCTGATATGTCCTTATTAGCGGAGGAATGCGGCGCCTGGCACTTCAAACTGAGCTGGAGGGACAGCAGGTCAAATGAGGGAGGAAGGAACAAAAGTGTGAATAATGAGCTTGAAGTTGGTGGAGGGTAATCGCATCACATGTTCTGAATGTTTCAAAAAAGAGACGACGACTCATTTAACGAAATAAATGGCTGCTGGAAGATTTTAGAAGAGTTTACTGTGGCTGAATTTAAAAAAAATTCTTCTCTTAACTCATTTTCTTCTCGTTTATCCATCCATCATCTTCTGCTCGTCCAGGATCTGGTCGCTGGCGGTAAAAAGGGCAGGAAGGATACCAGATTCCAAGTTGTTTAGGCAACAAATGCCTGCCAAGAAGTGGAAAATTTGACTTTAGCAGCGTTTTTTATCGACTGTAAAGGGTAAAGTTGTTTAGTGCGTCTGGAACTGAATGGCCTTAAAGCGACAAAAGGAGAAATTAAAACCACATATTACAAGTTATAAAACCGTTTGCTTCTGCGTAGTTGAAACTGGAATCCGAGTATTGGAGTGTTTTTTTTATTCTACTACTGTCAAGTCAGAGATCACTTTTTATGTCGATTAAATGTAGAAATACACAATCTGTCAGATATGTTGGAAAAATTTCTAAATGAGCAAAGTGATTCTCACTAAATCCTAGTCTAAGTACTTTAAAATCACTTTCCAGAAAGGTATCTATCAAAGATGCAAACTGTAAAAACAGAATGGTGCATGAAGCTCGAGTTAAAGCTAAAAACAGTAAAAATGGGAACCTAGCTTACCAAAACTACTCCAGTTCTAACGGGAACGGGCCAGAATTTGAGACATTAGAATATTTGAACAGTCATACAGTTAAAGGAAATATATTTAAGCATCTGAATTTCATGTTGTAAAACTGTTTTCTTCCGCGTCATCCTGCAAATAGAAATAACCTGGGTGATCCTGTACAGTTATTGGATCATGTGGTTTTGTGCAGCGTTCTTACACATCTGGTTTCAACTGTATTTATGTTTTTGGCATATGTGCATGCTGCTATCGAGGCCACTTTTCTGTTTTTTTTTTGTTTTTTTTAAAGCAGTTGTTCAGTCCACAGCAGGTAATGGGTTGGCGCTGATTAGCAATGAATTCTGTTTTATGTTAGAGAATAAGTCTTTGGTTTTAATAAATGATTTTTGGGGTTTGTTTTCGTCGCCATCGGGAGCCTGGAGTCGGTTACAGACTGGCGCACATGATGACAGGACTCAAAAAGCCAGCGTTTTTCAAAAATAATAAAATCTTACTGATCCTGACGGGTCTTTACAGTTAAATGTGCCAGACGTGCGAGGAAATGAAAGTCTTAAACCTGTCCCATTTTCAAAACAACCCCAATCGATCTGGGACAAGATTTGTAGACGCCTGTTCAAGGAGCGGCTCGTCTGTCCCAGGGGCCACACACTTTAGCAGGGTTTAGATCTCTACGTGAAGTGACTTATGTAACTTTTTTTTTTATTAATTTTTTTTTTTTTTTTTTTTTTTGGTGTCACAAATTTCAAGATTTAGTGCAAGCGGAATAAAGATCCACGTTTCGACTTATTCGAAACACATTGTTGTCCGGTGTTTCCGCTTGTCCTTATGGGTTTCTTTTCTTTTTTTTTTCCCTCTCCTTAATGCAACATTATTTGACCTCAGGGTAATTTATGGTCCACATCCAGTTGTGTGGGATTTTTCAGATACTCCCAGGAGCCCACAAAAGAAAAAAAAAAAAAAATCTGTTTTCTGTCATGTCCAGCTTCAAAAGCAGCTTTTAGTTGGCAGCAAAAACTAAGGAATAAAATTGCACCTGATATATAAACTTCCTGTGTTGGTTTCCAGGAAGCAAAGGAGAAAACACAGAACCCCCTAATTTGTAATTTGATCTCATGTAGAAGATTTTTATTTTTTTTTTCAGATTTAATCTTGGATTCTCTCTTCACACAAGCTTCTTCTTGGAATTCGCTCCACGGAGTACGATGTCTGCTTGTCATGCAAAATCATTTTACACCCAGGAGATGGAGGACGATTGGACGTTTTTCTCGGATGACTCATGAAAATAGATGGGAACCAAATGTAAATTTTCCTTCAAATGAAAGAAACATGGAGCCCATTATAGGCTGTAAATGGCAGACGTGACAAGAACAAGAGGTCACCGCCAGTGGTGGGAAGCAACGAAGTACAAATACTTAATTACTGTACTTAAGTACAGTTTTCGTATATCTGTACTTTACTTAAGTAAACTTAATAATGGATACTTTCTACTTTCACTCCACTACATTTTACAGTAGGTATCTGTACTTTCTACGAAATCGTCACATTACATCCAAGTCGCATTGCGCTTTTTTTTTTTTCTCGTTAAAATGTGAACTTCATGGTCACATATTTAAGTCTAAACTACGGTACAGAGAGTAAACACAATAAAAACATGCTTTACCTGTGGCATTGTTCATTAAAACGCCACATTTCTGATGTATTAAGATTAAATACGATAGATACTCTTAATGATATTGTATTGGCGATTAGGTAATGCATTCACTTTTACTTTTAATACTTTAAAAGCCAGTTCTTTGCTACTTTTACTCAAGTAAAAATGTTAATGCGGTACTTTTACTAGAGTACATTTTTGTCTGTGTATTTGTACTTTTACTTAAGTACATTGTTTGAGTACTTTCTCCAGCACTGGTCACCGCTCCTGTCACTAAAACTATTTGACTACAACAATGGAAAATGGGATCCATGTTGAACATCTGGTCCATCATGTTACTCAAATACCAAACCAAATGCGGCATTGTGATTCATGACCGCTTTCTAAAATATTTCACAGTGGGGTTTTTTTCAGCCAAGAGATTTCATCTGAAGGGATTAAAAATGACACCTTGTCATTTCATGCGACAGTCCACCGCAAAGCAGTAAATGATTAAAAAGTGGAACAAAATAAAAGCAAGTGGTGAACATTTGGACAACTGTTGATTCAATGTTTCACAAAACCACAGGAATAACAGCTAGCAAGCCTTTCTGAATATCATCTATAGTTTGTTCATTCTGGAGCGTAAACGAAACAAAAAGCCTGATCTCTGTCCGATTGGAAATATAACGCGTTTAAATTTTGCCTCACACTGTAAAATGTATTTTGGTTTGGACTTTGAGAAGGCCACTATGAAACATCAACATGCTTTTATCTTTAATCACAGGTCTGGCTGTAAGGGTAGTTACTGAACATGAACCTACTTCCTCGTCTTAATGCGTATTCACACCAACAAAGTGAACTTTGGTCCGCTTAAGTTCGGTTCAAGTGAACTCCGGTGTGGTTCAAATGCGGATGTGTGAACGCAGAGCAGACTGGGTTACCGCTCAGGGCATTCTGGGTGAATACAACCTTCACCAACGCCAGAGTCTAGCATTAGCAGGAGAAATGGCTCGTGGTCTTTTAGCAAAGACAAGAAATCCTTCAGCCGTTAAAACCTGACGCTACTCCATTTTGTTTAGAAGGAAGTTCCGCTCAACTTCTTCGTCGGGAGGGTTTTCTTCAGCGGTTCTTAGTCCAGCGCCACCACAGGCTAGGAGGGGAACAGATTTTTCTACGAGTGTGGGTCGTTTCGGTGCAGTAATGAAAATTTAGGAAATTTTGTCATTTCAATCCCCAATAGTCTACCGCACTATCAGGCAGCTCCGGCTCCAGACGAGTTTAACAGGGGGGGAATGAATCTACATAGCTGAACATAGACAACACCAGTAGCCTAAAGGCTACTTATTAACAAGCTTAAGGTGCTGTATTATTAGCTAGTCATCATTTAGCTAACATTAACTGCATCCAACAGCTTTACTCAACTCAGTCGGTTAGTTTGGGGGAGAAACTGCAGAAAGTTCTTTGCGTTTTGTTGGTTTGCTGCCATGATTCTAACACAAACCTGACTCGCTCTGCCCAGCAGCAGCAGGTCTCCGTCGCTGCCAGGCTGGCGTAAACCCAGCGCGAGCGTCGAAGCGCCCATGTTGCGTTTATAACGGGCTCGGAAAAACAGGTCGCGACGTGTTAACAACAATTAAACAGTTTTAATGGAACGTCCGGAAGCCCCTACTGAATCAAATTGATACAGTAGTGAACAACCAACAGTTGTCTTGGAAACAGATACATTGCTCTGTTGATACCGCAGAGCGACCTTTAGCCTCTTGGACGTTTTTCTGATAAAGCCTCAAAGGCCGCGTGAAAACCATTGTAAATAAGTCAAACAACACACAGTATAAAATACTATTTATTAATGTATACCCTTAACAAAATAGTACTATATAAATGTATTTAAATGACCAAGCCCTTTACAGTATTCACATATATTTGTATGTCCAACCAATCACTCAGTAGCAAAGCTACTCTGAGTCGTCTTCACAGGCTTTCATTCATGTGGCTAAAAGCAAATATAAAAAGTTTCATGAATCACATTCTGCGTCAGCTACTGATTTAACTATGATGTAAAAAATAAAAAAGACTTTATGAAGGGTAAAGAAAACACGTCCAACAATGAACATGGAAATATATCAGCTCTACTTATAAAACAAACCAAAAGAGTGTCATTAAATGCATAATTTAATAAGTTTCTTAGAAACAAAGTGATAAAATGTTTTTGAAGAAATTGACAAAAAAAAAAAAAAAAAAACCCAACTTGATTAATGTTTTCAATATATCTTGTTAAAACTGTAAAATGCATACGAACAATTGAAACCAAATATTTAGAAGAGACATAGCATTTTTTTAATGTCTGATGATTAAATATTTCCTGTTTGATGTCAGTTTGGATTTCTCAAAATCTTTCTGTTCCTTCAACACTAAAATAATATTTCTGTTAGTTTTTTTTAAAATGACTTTAGACAACACAAACACAAAATGTTACCAAGTATTTGCGGTCTGGTTTCTAGAGCAAACGTCTTAGTGCAAGTTCAAGAACACAAAACTAACACACAAGTAACTTTTCAGCAAGATATGGGAGCTTATTTTAAGTCATAATGTCGTCATAATATTGATGAAAAAGTGCTAGTTTTAAGTGAAATAATCTGCCAATGGAACAAGACATTTCTACTTATAACATGATAAAAATGTCATGTTCAACTGGCAGATTATTTCACTTTTAACTAGTCAAACAGACAAAGTCAAAGTTTTGAAGTGAAGAAATGTATGTAAACGTCCAGGTTTGACGAAAGTAAAAAAAAAAAAAAAAAGAAAAAAAAAAGTTTTGGCATTCATCAGATAGAAATCATTTTGGTTATCTTAACTGACTTAAAACAGAAAATGTTGAATCCAGTTTAATGTGAGGCGATGAGAAATAAAAAAAATAATAAAATAAAATAAAATAAAAAGTTGGGGCAATAATAAACACTATATCCAAATACCTGGTTTCAACCGTGTAAATGACAGACTCTCAGATTCAAAGATGGATGACAAAGTAAGCAATCATGTCTTAGAAAAAAAAAAAAAAAAAAAAAAAAGGGGCCAAAGTTTTCCCAGAATCCCCCTGCTGCGAGGGAGACAGTGGGAAAATATTTGGTGCTTTTATGACCGTAATGCAGTTCAAGAATCTCCTAAAACGTCCAGTCAGCTGTATACACGTTCATTTCTTAAATCTTTTAAATAGCGCAACATAATAACAAGTGGAGTTCCAGCAACAGGCATGTCTTTGCGTCGACAGCTTAGTCTGACTGAGGTGAAAGGCTTGCAGCAGGCGAAGCGGACGCCTCGCTGGGCGGGGGGCTCACGCAAGCCTTTCATGTTCCTTGTGCTACATTCACCGAAAAATAGAAGCTACATTGTCACACGCGACACATGATGAGGATCATATGGTGTTTTTCTCCTGGACGACAGCAGCCCTTCTTGTGACTGAAAGCGGATATAAGAAGGGTTTCTGCCGAGCCGGTCTCCACATGACTGGGAGATTCACAGTAAGGGCCCCCGTTTATTTTTCTCTCGTTTTCTTGCCGGGAGATTCCGCGAACTTTGAGGGCGGACTGCGTCTTTTGCCAGCGCTCTGGTCTTTGATGTCTCGGCGGTCGGCGGCGGTGCCTCGGAGGTGCGGAGTCTCTCAAAGGCTCCGGTCCTTTGAGTCTCAAATGACTCTGCGTCACGGTTTCCCCTTCGAGGTATTACAGCATCACCAGTAGGGCTGATTGCTCAGCGCTCATTCATACTCCAAGCACTGCAGCTAAACATGGGCTAAAGTCTGTATTCGACATGTAAATAACCCTGTACACACATTTACAAGTGGCTTGACCTAACTCTACTCAACCTGGTCCACTGAGAGGCTTTGTGTCCTCGAACACATTCACGTAGCATTGGTTGGTGGCCTGAAAAGGTGACAATCCTGTTGTTTTATTCTCCAGCTCTGGGTTGATCGCCGAGTCTTTCAGTCTGCAGAAGAAAACGGAAACAAAAACCCTTCCGCCTGGCTCCTCCGTGTCCCACTCCTGACTCCAAAGTGATGGTGTGCGTGTTGGCAGTGACACAGCTGCTTCTCCGGGCGGGAAAACAGATGGGGAATATCGGTCCGGTTTGGTTGGATTGGTTGGAGAGCGCGGCGAGAGAGAGAGAGAGAGTGTTTGCGCGTGTCTATGAAGAGCTTGTGTACTTCTGACTGGAGCGGGAGCTGGTGCGGTCCAGTCCGTTGCCATGGCAAGATCCCTTCCAGCGTCCTCCGGAGCACCGGTCGTCCAGAGGAGACGTCCTGTAGCACCAGCAGCACAGGCAGGACTGACAGGCAAAAACGAGAAGCCGTCAGTAGAAGTATCGCGCTTCGTAAACGTTTTTACAATCTTAACCAGAGCTGGCTGCCAACCAGGTTCATTCACGAGAGCGCATTTACGAAAAAAAAAAAAAAAAAAAGTACTTTTAGGAATAGTTTTATTCTTTATATTTATGGCTGAAATATAAAGAAATTTTGGTATTTTAAAGTCCAAAATGAAAATCATTTAAAAGAAAATCAGGCAAAAAATAAATAAATAAAAACTGTCCATTAGAAAACATGCCAAACTTCAACAGACACTGCTAGTGTGTGTCTGTGTCAGGTGAATTTTTTGGCTTGTTCCTCATTCAGTGCTGTTATTCACAGTGGGTAGAGAATCTAGACATTTTACTCTTGTAAGTGTGGAAATACTTAATGAAAAATGAACTCAAATAAAAGTTAACAGCACAGTAAAAATACTCCTGGAAACTGGGCTCAAACGCTGCATTTGCATTTGATTTTCCATTTTCTTGCCTTTGTTTGAAGCCAAAACAATCCTCCTTACCTGGAAACAATTTTTAAACTTCTGGCTGACAAAGTAGAGGGCAATCGGGTTAATGCAGGAGTTTAGAGAGGCCATGTTGATCCCGATGTAATCCATCACCAGCAGGAAGCTGACAGGAGGAGGAAAAGGGAAGCGTTTACTGTAAAGACTCCAGGAAGCCCGACAAACGGGAGAACAATGGATTCTCACGAGGCTTTCTCTGTTTTCCTACCTGAGCAGCTCGCAGCGGTTGGGGTCGTTTTCGTCGTAGACGGTTTTCTTCAGAATGCGGCTGAGGTGGAGCGGCAGCCAGCAGAACGCGAAGATCAGCACCAGGCAGAACACCGTCTTCGCCACTTCCCTCCGCTGCAGCGAACGCACACAGAGGAAGGTGAACGCGGGGCTTCAGCGGAGAACG
Organism: Poeciliopsis turrubarensis; assembly: GCA_010277015.1. Taxonomy (NCBI): domain Eukaryota; kingdom Metazoa; phylum Chordata; class Actinopteri; order Cyprinodontiformes; family Poeciliidae; genus Poeciliopsis; species Poeciliopsis turrubarensis. The sequence continues at coordinate 7,374,519 of VMRN01000012.1, read as the reverse complement.
CTTCCTCTGCTCGAGAAAGCCCTGAAGGTCTTCATTTCTTCATTAACACAGAGTCCTCAAAGGCTAAAGCTGACAGCTAGTCGGAGCAAGTTAAAAAATCTGAAATCTGTTCATGCAGTCGGTATTTTGTAGGAGCGTAAATACGTGTTAGGGTCGTTTGTGAGCTTTAAATCACCTTTATGCATGCAAACTGGAGACTTTTAGAAAACCAGTCACAAATAAAAGAAAGAACACCCTCCATCAGTATCATTGTATCTCATTAATTAACAAAGACCAATTAAATTATTCACGTCCAACCTGAAGAGTGCAAAAACATTGGCATTATTTCAAAACGCGAAGCCAAAAGTAAAAACCAGAGTGTCTTTTTACTGCTTTGCTGGCAAGTATATAAATCAAGACTAATTAACTAACCATCAGAAAGTATTCTGTCCCCACAAAGAGGGATCCACTAATTTCACTTCTGATACCGATATCTGATGCCGAGTATCGACTGATACGATCCAATACGGAAAGACATTGCTGCATCGACTTGAAACCTTCCCGTTTTTAAACGCGCACCCACATGTACTGAACTGTAATTGCATTTGTTGACTCTGCATCAACTAAAAGTATGACGTCGCTCAGAGCGCAGAGCACAAAACTCGATGGAATAGACCTGGACGTGCTCTCACTAATGCCCCATCTGGTGCCTTTTCTTTTCACCGCAATTATATCTTCTGAGCGCAAGATGTTGTCCGCTCGCTGTTACTCCTGTGCCAAACATCCAGCCTTTTCAGCTCAGCTGAACTTGCCGGGTTCTTTCTGCGTTTCGTTTAATCTTCCTGCACACCTGTTTCATGTGGTCGTTGAGCGCGATCCGCATGCCTTTCTTGCGACTGAGCATCTCGCAGGACATGAGCGTGTAGAAGACCCCCGTGCAGGCCAGAGGGAGGCAGAAGTAGAAGCCAAACAACCACCAATCTTTAACTTCCTGGTACAGCTGGCAGAAACACACACACACACACGCACACACACACACACACACACAATTAGTTTTAGATAAAAATAAAGCACAAATCGTTTCATACTGGTGTAAAAGCTTTAGATTAAAGGATGAGATGCAGAAATAGGCTGTGAATGCAATAACTCTCACATGTTTGATTATAATCCTGCAAAAACTTACATAGTTCATTATATAACCTTTTTGTTTGTTTTTTTTTTTTTTTTAAACTGTAAACTTTTAACTCCGGGTCTTTCCCTCTGACTTGAAGAGGTCACATGTTTGACATTTCTTTCCAGCTCCCTTCTTCCTGCGCCGCATTCTGAATGCACCATGAAGATCACGAGAGGCCGTCACATTAGGGGGATTTACGCGCAGCCGTCGGGTTCTGTGATTGCTTTCTGGCAAAGACAAAAGGGAGGCCGTGATTAAAACGGGCCGAGCGTCCGGGGCTCTCGTAGCTCCGACGCGAACCGGTTCTGCTGGAACCGGAACGCAAACGCCAGGTGCACACGCTGAACGCCGTCCAGAAAGTTCTCCCCTTACCGCTACGCCGCAGACATTAAAAAAAAAAAAAAAAAAAAAAAAAAAGTCATTTTTGAACGGATTCATGCATCATCCCAGCTGCTCTGGCTCCGACCTCCACGAAAGGGCAGGCGGTGCGGCTCTCGTAAATGTTGAAGTCGCTCGTGTTTTTGTGAGTTTTCTTCCTCCCTACCCGAGTTCCTGATAAATAATCCCCACAGCGCCTGGTACAGTCGACGTCAGAAGCAATCCGTCTTCCCGTTTCACCTCGGCGCTGCACACGAACGACCTTTGCCGGTCGCCTCCTCATGTTATTGCTGGAGCGAAAGTCTAATTAACTGCAATACGTTTTACTTAAGAGGCCCGCGAAGCGACGGCGCTGGCTCTGACGATAACCTCTCATCGCATTCCCAACACTCCTCCAATGTTTTTGCGCCATTATTCACCGGACGCGCGGCTGCCAAAGCCCGGACGCAAACGCTAAACCAGCATGATCCGTGTGACTGATGTGATGGGGAGGTGAAGGAGCTGCTCCGGCGGAGGACGAGGTTCATGAACTGTCCATGCAGCTCTCATTGGTTCCCTCCAAACTGTGGCTGTTTAAGATCAGGATGTAAAATATATACGTGACCAAAAACATGACCTAGTCATCTTTTTTCTCTGCTTTGTTTGCCTTTAAGTGCCTTCCTTCTGCCCAGATTCATCCCGACCCCAAGCTGATTGGCTGACTGGACAAAATTATTGAGCATTTTTGTGACAGTTATATGCAAAGATTTCTGTGGAAGAACTTTGACCCCACTGTTCTTTGCAGAATTGTTTATTTTCAGCCCGTTTTAGATTAAAGTCCAGACTTTGACTAAGCCGCTCTCAAACATTCGTGAGAAGACAGAGGTTAACCGCGGCGTTCACCTCGGTTCTCTGTTTTGTTTGTTTGTTTGTTTGTTTGTTTTTGTCTTAATATCAGAAGGAAGGACTTTAAGGAACTGGGTGAAGACATGCAAGATCAAGAACAGAAGCATTTGAACCTGGATATTCACTTTATCTCACACTTGTTAGATTGAGGAAGTGACTCAAACGCTGTCGATATTTCACTTCACAGAACATGTCGTATTTACTCCGCTGCTCACTAATATTAGCGCCGGGACTTTCCTCCGTTAATTTCAATTGGTTAATTACATTTTGACATTTGACGTGTTTAACATGTCAACGCAATTAATCACATTTCTTTCTTTTTCACATCCAAAAGTTCTGGCCGGAACATTTGTGTTGCGTTTCCGGTACGCCGGAAAATCTGACGCGCCACAAACAAAGATGCTTTTCTGGGCCCACTGGGGCTTTTGCTCCAAAAACAATCTAAATGGACTATCGAGTCCCACCACTAGTTAAACTGCATTAAACCGTGTTGAGGGGAAAACGACTCGTTCGCCTGCGTCAAGCGGGAGGAACGCGGAGCAAACCTTCATGAAGCTGGTGGCCTGCTCCGGGTGCAGCAGGCAGATGCGCAGCTTGTTGCCTCTGTACGACATCTCTATCATGTCGAACGCCACCGCCTCGGGGACGGCCAGCACCACGGCAACCATCCAGATCAGGGTCACCTCCATGGCCTTCCACAGGGGGATCCCCATGCCCTTCACCCGGCTCCACGAGATCACGGCGTGGTAGCTAAAAAAAACATTCAGACGTGGACACAGTCGCTCAAATGTGTCCACAGTGGTGGTCAGGAGGGAGGGAGTGTGTGTGTGTGCGCGTGTGTGTGTGTGTGTGTGTGTGTGTGTGCACGCTCACCGGTCAATGCTGAGGGCACACAGGCTGAGGACGGTGATTCCCACCGAGGCTTTCTGGACGAACGGGATCAGCTTACAGATGTGCACGCCGAACGGCCAGTCCTCGGCTATTAGCTGTGGCAGAAACAATAAGAACTTGTAATAAGAGAGATGTCGGCATGGCCTGTGCAAACACACACACAGATCTCTCAGAGGTTCACTTAGGGCTCCCTTTGTCTTTAATTCTTCCAAAATGAATCTAGTCGAGGCCAAAACCTACAGCTGGGGGACGCTCCTCGCCGCGGCCTGCGGGGGGGTATAGTTTCCGATCTGGTCTGAATTGAGCAAGGAACAACAAATAAGACCGCATGTTTAATTATTCTGCATGTTTTAATGGGTATTAAGTAGCCATCGTCGAAAAAGAGATCGAGATATTCTCTTTGTCTTTGTTGCTGCCTTGGTAAAACGGACAAAACTGAAAAGTCTCTTTTGTTTTTATTTCTCTGGAAAAAGAAAAGACATTTCAGGCGACCGCAGCAAGGCATTTACAGACCCGGTTTGTGCAACATCACCTCAAACTCACCAGGAGGGACGACGTTGGTAACTGTACTGTCGACCAAACTTCAAAAATCGCATTTATGGTTCATAAATAAATTCTGATCCAACAAAACTGATTTCTGAGTCTGTAATAATTTTTTTGGAGGGTACATCAACGTTGCTCTGACTGTGACGTAGCTCAAAGTTTCCTGTCACGTCCAACCACCGGTTGCTATGGCGACGCCTTCTGTCTCCATCAGCGTAAAAACAACTTGAAACTCTTATATTGATTGTGTCCCGTCTGTCGCTTTGTCATCATTTATCGTTCCTATTCGTATCCGAGAAATAGGAATAAGAAATATCATCCATCATTGATCCGATATTGATATTGGATCGATATTAGACTAAAAATAAGTATCAGATTACATTGTGCTGCGATTATTTTTTTCTCGCGTAATAAAAGGATGGAGCTGTTTGTTTTTGTGGATGTTTTGGATGGACTGTTTGAAACCAACTGTGTTGCGTTTCTGTACCTCGACAATAGAGACTGATTTTTGTATTTATTGGAGCAGGAGAGGATTTTCGTTTCTCCCAAAGCAACTCAAGTGCATTTTTCGTTTATTGTGCTGGAACTATATAGATATTTGACAGTCTTTTATTTTCATTTATTACTCCCATCCCTAGCTGACAGTCAATTATTGCAAAGTCACGCGAATTATCAACCGTTGTCGCAGGTTTGTGGAGAGATTTTCTCAGCAAGCTGGTTTTCCGATTGCATCGCCACATCGCCGTTCCTTCTCCACTTCTGTTTTGGTTTCCGTGTGCTTGACATCATCTGAAATGACTCAAAACTCCCCCGAGGAGACTTGTCCGTGGTTTTGCTTGGGTAAACTTTACAGATTTTGAAAACCGTCTTTTTTTTTCCCTTTTCGTTGCTTGTTGTCGATCCATCACATAACAGTAACGTGCAAAACAAAAACCCGCAAGCCCGTAATTCATGTCCCTTAACTTAAAATCCATGTTTTTCTGCCACAGACGTACATTTCAACACAAGCTGCGACTCATAAACCCGTTGATAAAAAGTTAATATGAAAGGCCTGATCGCTGGATGAGGCTGAAGGAAATGTTTGATTTTTTTTTTTTTTTTTTTCTTTTTGGAAAGCATTCTGCTTCAAAATCACATTAAGCTGGAACCAGAGTCAGGCTTGTATGATAAATAGAAATGATTAAGAGCATAAAAGGCCTGGTTTCTAAATGATTACTGATGTAAATTAAACAACGAGGGTCTTTATTGGAACTTAACGATTCCCAGAAAGTCCAGGTCTCTTTTCCTGGATTTAGTCCCAAATCAACCACGCAGAAGGGAAGCTGGAGTCAAACGCAGACGTCACGCTGAAGCCTACCTTGTACACGTTGATGGGGATGGCGATGATGATGTACAGCAGGTCTCCGAGTGCCAGGCTGCCAATCAGCACGTTGGGTCCGTTCCTCATGCATTTGTTCCTGTAGATGATCCTGAGCAGCGTCGAGTTGCCGATGATCCCCACCACGAAGATCAGGCAGGAAATGATGGTGTTCACGTACTTGAAGGCGTGTCTGATCTCCGTCGGCTTGACGCACATGGGCGGGAACGGCCTCCGCGGGCGGTCCGGCCGCGGCGCCGGGAGCTGGACGGACGCGTTGCCCTCCGGGGGCTCCAGAGGGTCGGGGACGCTCTGGGAGTCGCGGGCCGACCTCGAGGCCCCGGCCTCCGCCGCCGCCGCCAGGAGGCACAGCAGCAGCACGACGGCCCTCGTTCTCACAAACATGTCGATCGCGATCGCTCACGAGCGCGACGGGGGGTCCGGTCCGTCCAAACTCAGATCCTGCGAGGAGAAACACAGCGAGCGTCGCGCTGAACATAGAGCAGGCTGTTTATGCCAAGTGGGTTGAGGAGAAATGGAGAAAGTTTTGAGGAAATGACCTAATAGTTTTAAATTCTCTCACTTTAGTCAAAGTCTTCCTGAAAAACCTCAAGAGTTCTGCTCATGTCTTCCTCAGGAAGTTATTTTCACTAGAAACAAGACAGAAATACGAAATATGTTTTTGCTGTTATTGCTGGGAGAAATACAGTTTTCTGTGAAACGTACAAGAGAGCCAAAGCAAGCCGCACATTTCTTTCATAAACGCCAATGACTTTTGTGACTGATGTCTTGTAAAACCTAGATTTAAATTGCATTTATACGTTTTTATATTTCCTGAGGAAAACAGTAGAAATATGAAAATCCATAAATTTGTTTGAACCGTTGAATCTTTGGTTGCTTAGAGAAAGTGTGGCGCTTCGTTTGACCTTTCACACCTGCAGCCCCCCAAAAATCCCCATGACAACCAGCACTTTTGGATGCAGGAATCTGACCCCATGACATTAAGATTTAAACTCGGAGATCCAAAGTGGATAACACACAGCGACTTTTCAAAATAAGAGACTCACCTATACATATAAATTAAATTTCTCTAAATGTCGGCCTCGAAGCACTTGTGGTCATAAACTGGTGACGTAAAACGAATAAGGCGCAGATGATTTTCAGGGTAAAAGTCAAGCCACCAGGGGGCGCTAGGGGAGCCTCAAGAAACTTGAGGGGAGACACGAAAAATCACATTTAAACTAATTCATTTTCACATATTTTTGTAGTTTTTAATAAAAAAAAAAAATCTAATGTTTTCCAATCGCTGTTATTTAAAATACAAACTAAAATAATTTATTGAAATGTTATTTATCATGCTTTTGTTCATGACTTGCTGCTGGTCAAATTTCGCAAGCCGCTTTCCTCCCAATGCCAGCAGCTAAAACCGAAAGCTGTAAGGCAGCATTTATGCTAAACGCATAATAATTACTGAAAGTAGAGAATAAAAGTGAGAAAACCATTCTAAAAGTTCGTGTTCTGAAGAAAAGAGCGTTTAAAATCATTTTTCTTTTTTTTTTTTTTTTTTTTGTACAGTAAGTCTCATCAGTTTCTTGCTTATCCAGCCACATCATGCCAGAAATATGTAACGATTCTATTTTCGATATCTGAGCTAAGAACCAAAGCTCCGCTGGAAATTTAACAAGACTTTATATCAACCGCTTTGAGTCCCTGCTATGCTCCAAGAACACCTGTAACGTGTCCAACACTCAGTGCTAATCTTATCACGCACACTGTGTTTTCTCCGTATGCTACAGCAGCAGAAGTTTCAGTGAAAGTTTGCGTTAGCGCAAACTGTTGAAACAAAAGTGTGCACGTTGATTTCATCGCTTTCGTTTAATCCAGGAAAGCTGCAATTATGAAAAGCACAACACACTGACCATCACTCAGCTGTCTGTCGGCTTAAACCCGAGCACTGGAAGCTCCTGGCTCATCGTTTGGAGTTTTATCTCGTTTCGTAAAATTGAAACAGCAAGAGTGATGCGATGGACAATTTCCGTGGGTTGCGTCCTTGGTGTGCCTTGATAACAGGCCAATATTTAGTACGAGTTTTCCTAGAGATTTCTGATGGAGTCACACATCCTGCCATGCACAAAAGGAGGAGATTCCAGGTGAAACTGAGCAGAATGACATAACCAGGTGTCTGTTTGTGAAAAACTCTCCACGTCAGTGAAATAATCTGAAATAGTAAAATAAAGCAGGATCCTGTGTAGTCGTATCGACATGGGAGGCCCACGTGAAAACCTTTAGGGTTTTAAACGACTTGCAGCCGTTCCGGAGAGGCTTTACTAAGGTCTGCGTTTGACGGCCTACGGTAATCCGCGCGCGCATGAATAATTGTTTCCAGTTCAGGATGTGAGAAAATGTGGCTCACTTTTCTCAAGATGATAAAAACAGGGGCGAACCAGAGACCAGGAGCTGAAGGACTGAACCGAAGAGCCGGAAGATCCAAATGTGGAAAGGCAAAACTGAAGCAAAACCAACTCGAGTTATGCTAAAGGAAAGTTGAGTGAAAGGAAAAATACTTATGACAATGACGTTGTTATACTTCACTGGCATTAGCAATGCTTCACCAAGTTCTAGTATTGTCAACCAAGAGGAATATTTTTCACAATAAAACTGAAAAACTGACATTTTCAACATCTGTAAATAGACGTGAGCAACACGAACTTATCTAAACATTTTGCGGCAGTATCACAAGAACAGTAAAAGTGACAATTTTCTAGGCAGCAAGAACAAACACTGCTCTTGAAAAACATAAGTCTTAGTAAAACGTTTCCTTCAGTCCTTCCAGTCACATAAACTGCACACAGTAACCACTTTTAACCATATTTTAATTTCTTTTTTTTTTTTGCCAACTATTGACTCTCTCATCATCTAACATGAAATAGAGAAAACAGTAAAGCTAACAGTCCAGACAACACTGACAGTTTACGTTTACTTTTAAACATAATTGGAATTTATCGTGACAACGATGAATCAAAATTTCTATCACGATAAGAAATTTATCACGATAAATGACTATCCTGTGAGCAAAAGTCATCAAAATTAAGCAAATACTCGGAAAAAAACTATTCGCACACACTCTGCTTAATCAGCCTGCGCATCATGCAGCCTCACATTTGCAATTAAATTGGTGCAACAGATGAACGTTTCTGGCCGAGACGTTAAAAGCGTCCCGAATGTCCACACGATCGCAACGAACGAGACAACGAACACAAAGTCATTTTCATAGAACAAAATAAAGGAAGAAAGCTGAATAAATGAAGTTCAGTGTGTGTCAGTGTGTGTGTACGCTCTTTGTGAGAGATCCTTTATGGGGTTTTTTTTTTTTTTTTTTTTTGGACAGATTTTGGCTCTGAGCCTCCGCAGAATCATGTGCGTCCATGAAAAACGCCAACGGGCATCAGAGGCCGAACAGGCTGTGGGTCTGTGACGGCCGCGGAGAGAGGAGCGTTTGGGACGAACGTGTTGACGCACAGAGAGCCTCTCTGTGCCAGTGCACAGCTCTTTGTGCGACGGCACAGGCCGGCGCTAAAAACGCACGTCCTCCTTCATGCATCCAGTGCAAAATAACAGAGACGGTAAGGCGTGGATGATTCGATGCTCGTATCACAAGAAACCAGTTTTGATCTTTTTTTTTTTTTTTTTTTTTGTGGCCACAGTCTGTGTAAATATTCCACCCTGTGAATGATCCCTTTGTGTTGGGTAACATGGCAGCTCATTAGAGAATATTAGAGCGGGGTTTTCTGATTTAATTAGGAAGCTTGATCCTTTTATTCTATTACAAACCATTTCTGACCTTTAGCTTTTTTTTCTTTTTAAGAATTAAGGAAGGATCTGCTCTTTCAGTTGGCTGAAAGAGCAGATGGGGGGGATTTTTGTTGGTGGTCAGAGCATGTGTGACCTGATTGAGGTCAGGATAGAGGAGGGAGAAGTGAGTGTTGAAAGTGTTTTATTTGTTTATTTTAAAGAAACCTGCAGAGGGACAAGAAGTAGAAGAAGAAGTCAAAATTGAGAAAACTTTCCTGCTGCAGAGTTTATAAGAGCAAAAGGAGGAGAAGGCATGCAGTGGAACAACAAAAGTGAAAAAGAAAAGGAGCGCTTCTTCAATCAGCATGTAACCAATCACATTTAAAATGTACACAAATCGAATGAAATCGAATGATTTAATTCGTGCAAACAATGAAACACAGAAGTTGGTTTCCAAATATAAAGATTTCTAAGCTGTTACTTATTTTGAAACAGAAGCAAAACATGAATTTGGTCACAAAACTCACAGAAAGTCGTTGTGGCTGCAGAAGTCCGCAAAGCAAAATAAGTTTTCAATCGAATAATAATGAAATATGTTGTAGCGGATGCACTAAAATGTAAATAAAAGAAAAGAAAAACTATCTGTCCCGTCCCGTTTCAATAAAGCTTTTTGAATGTTTATTTTTGATGCGTTTGTGCAGTTGTGATCGACACTAAAATTGAAATAAAATAAACGCAACCTGCACGCGATTAATCGGTTTCAAGCAAAATTTATTGACTGAAACCAGTCAATAGATCCCACATATGCACACATTCAATCAGAAATGCAACAAGTGCCTGTGGTGAGCCACATTCCCAGCAGTTCAGAGAGGAAACCAGACACACTTACGGATTTCCAGAGTCACTGCGAGGGTTGGGGCGTCAAACTGTTCGCATCAATATTCCGCGCAGAGTCGATCTAAATCACATCGATCGGTTTGGGATTAATTAACGAACATATGTGATGGCGCTGTCCCGGAGTTAAAGATCCCAGCTCCTCCTCGTCCTCCAGCTGCAGCAGCAGCAGCAGCAGACGGTCCTGATCTCTCTGCACCTTCTGAGCGCCGCGGCTGCATCGCTGCTTTTATAGCTGCAAGCCAGGAGGCTGCAGGAGCAACCAATCACAGCCCGGACACGACCATCCTTCCCTCCGCAGAGTCGGTCTGAACGCTGACTTGTTTTCAACTTTCTAACTTTTACAGATGCCATAAAAAAAAGAAACAAAAACAAACAAACAAACAAAAAAAACTTTTATCATTTTATTATCTTCTTTCTGTAAGATGTAAAGCTTAATTAACAGAAATAATTAAGCTCAAAAATATCTACTACAATTACCTAATTAATCTGTAATAATTTGGATGCCACTTTTTTCTGAGCAGGAATAAGGTGTTTACCTACAAAACAAATAAATCGGTTAAATTGTACTTATTGACATAGTTTTACTCATATGGTTTGTGGAAGTAAGTCACTTTAAATCTGCCCCACCAAAGCATGTGGAATGTGGACGTTTTGCCCGAAGTTAGGACGTCCGGTTCATACACACGCAACTGCTTCCGGGAAGCTTAGCTAGTTAGCTTTAGCAGAAGCTAAGGGAGCTAAAGTTGGGTTCGGCCTTAAATTCTTGCCCCAAAAAACTATTATTATTGTTTGTTTTTGTTTTTGTTTTTTTTTGTTAATGAACACCTTTCTAAACGAACGTGCCTGACCCAACGTGAAATAATTTGAAATACTAATAATAGCAGTGCTATTAGCTGATATTAGCTAATATTAGCTTCAGCGGCATCCAAACTTTAGCCATGCTAGCTACAATCAACGAGTTTAAATTACAACGAGGTCAGGAGGACAATGAGTTTTTTCTTTCTTAGAAATCGAATGTAATTTTTATTTATTTATTTTTATTTATTTATACACGCTCACAAATAAGATAAACATTGAAACAAAGCAAACTGATGTGTCATTGTTTATATTTCTGGTTTGAGAGCAGAGATATAAACAGGATGTCACCTGTCTGCCTTATTAAAAGGAAGCTACAGTCGTCCCCAGAGTTTGGGTGTTATTAATTGTTTTCTATATTCAGAATCAAAACGGTTTTATTGTTATTGTAAAGAAACACAGCAAAATGTCGTTTCCGTCCAGCCCATCCAAACAGGGAAGATGTGACTAAGGCTGCTGGCCCTGGTCGGTTATGACTCTAGAAAAACTGCGCAGTCGTTCTATTACTATATGAAATTGGAACTCCAGCTAAAAAGAAATACACACCACCTGAATATTTTATTCTAATTCAAAAAATTAACAGCATCTGGCCGCCAACTTTGTGAAATTCTATTCAGTAGCTATTTAGTAGAAGGCCAACCCTGACGTAAACAATTCAACAACAAACTGTCTGCAAAATAAATGAAAAGAAACTCAGCAAAATCAAATTGTAAATAAAACCTGAAATATATCTTTTAACGCTAGTTGTTTTTTTTTTTTTAATCTTAGAAGTTGCTCTCACTTTGTAATGTTTCGTCATGCTCTTCCTGAATTTGTTGTCTGTTCCAGTGCCCAAATCTACTTAGACACGCAACAGGCCAGAAAAACCAAAGATAGGGACAGTTTCCAACCCTCACATGCTGAAAACACACACACACACGCACACACACACACGCACACACGCACACACACACACACGCACACACACCAAAGCAGACAAAGGCCCTTTCTCTGGAGTCTCTTTAATGACACCCATCCACTGCTCTATTTTGGGAGGTGACTATTCCTGGGGCACCATTACTGTCATTAACACAGTCTCATATTATTACACCATTATCTGACATTAGCACCATTATGCATGACACTCAGTGCCTTATTACTGTGCACCTGTGTGTTTGGGCCTGTGTGTGCGTGTGTGTGTATGTGGACGTGCTGCTGTCCCTGATGCTGCACAGGATGCAGCCTTGTTGAAGGGACATTTATTGTTTTATGGGACGTTTACTCTTGGAGAGCTACTGTAAAACGTTTTCTGCTTCCTCCTTGCCTTTCTCAGGAAACAGCAGAACTTTGAACTCTTGATTAAAGTTGGCTTATTTTTTTGGTCACCAAACAGAGGCTGATCAAAAAGACGAAGGGCGATCAGAGCGGGACAGATCCTCTCATTGTCTTGGAGCTGAGATAATTGCCTGGGCTGCATGGCAGGGATCCATCAGGCTGAGGTCCAGAGGGATGAATGGGAATAAAAACCACTCACTAGGTGGGATGTGTCTATCTGCAGACGTCTGCAAGTTGCATGACGACTGGAGCAACTTGCAGGCACCGGCAGGATCAGAGAATCCAATTGTTGTAGTGTTTATGTCATGTCAAATCGCTCCAAAAGTTTTTCTTTTAATGGCAGTATCCCTTTTACCGCTATGGGAAAACTGGGCCGCCATTCAGATAAATTAAGAAGTCTATTCGACCTCCTCAAGGTTTCAGACTTTCTTGTTGGCATTTTTGCAACATTTGCAGAAATCTCGGCTGGCATTTCAAAACAAACATTTGTAGATTCGAAACCATCTTCTGTCACACAACATTAGCTTTTTATTGGCTGCCGCATGTTTTTGGCTGCCGCATGTTTTTGTCGACCAAACTGAATTTTCTCGATGAGACAAAACACTAACAGTCTTTACCGTCTCACATGAGACAGCAAAAAGGACTCTGCTTAGTCCACTATAAGCAATTAAGCAAAGGTTGTGGAAGAGTAATCGTTCTTAGCTCTGCAGCATTCAGATTTTATATTCAATGTTTTTCATGTACATATTTGTTGAAACTGCCATCGTGTCGTGGTGTGAGACTGACAAGCTCAAAAGAATCAAACTCCTCCTTCTCTCAGTGCTCACCAGAAACAACCTATCAGAGCCAGGAGGAGGGTCTTAGCGCTGTCAATCATGCTGGTGTTTTCGTTTTCTATAAAACATTCCTAAAACATTCTGAACACATTTTGGCTACATGCTGTCGTTCTTTTCTTGCTGTTTATTTCTATTGTTGGTTGTTCATAAGAACCGGTCACCCATTTGTTTTTCCCCTCGCCTTCTTCCCATTGGAATTGTGCGCACTAATTTCCTCCTCTAGCCGCATGAGACGTAGAGGTGCTTGAACCATGAGGCAAAAGTACAAATAAACCCGACGTCCCGTGCAGATGTTTCCTATAATTACACTAATTATTTATGACCATCAGCAGGTGAAAAGCCTGAGACGCCCAGATATTTTTTGTCTGTGACTTTTATCTTTGTAGCTGATGGCTCGCAAATCTCTGGTTCGCTATCAAACGGAATCTCAACAAAGGCTTCATAAATATGTCGTAAGGAGCGTCCCGGCTGATGATAGGGACGGAGGGGATGGAAGTAGAGAAATCACTGACCGACATTCACCTCGATCGAGGCATGCGGACTCTCAGACACCTTCACCATAAATTAGCCGGAGCCTCAAAGATGAAAACACAAAATCTGACCAGGTATTTCCTAGTTTCTACTGTAAATATCTTCATACAATTGAAATGAGTTGCAAGTAACTTTTCAGCAAGATATAGGAGCTTTGTTTAAGACATATAATTTCTTTAGCACTGATGAAAAAGTACAAGACTATGTCTTGTTAAAAGTGAAACAATCTGACTTGTTTTTATATCCATATCTTGCTGAAAAGTTACTTGTGAGTTAGTTTTTTTTCAAAGACATTTGCGCTAGAAATTAGACCAGATTTGATGTTTCTGCAAAGCGGCTCCCCATCAGAGGCAACTCCGGCTGCAAATCTGTCCTGCGTTTTAAGCGCAGGCCAAACAGTGGGATTGTGCAACACGAAGCGGCGGTTTGCACACAGCAAAGAATGCAAACGAAACAGAAAGAAAGAAAAAAACATGCGCTGGAATGACAAAAGGCATTCAGGAAACATCCGATTAGTGGCGTGACTCTCCTAACACAGCAAACCGCACATCCATAACGAGCCGTAGTGCTGTGTGTTTTCCTTCCTTCTGTGATGTTCCACCGGATCAAAGCGCTGTGGTTGTAATGTCGGTCTAAGTTCGTCTCAGTCTTCGCCTCTGGGTTTAGAGATCAAAACATGCATGGCTCTCTTTTACAAGAAGCGGTTCCTGTTGTTTTATTTTTACGTTTCCAGCAAAAAAACAAAAGAGCATATTTGTGTTAGGAGAGAATGTTTTTTTTTTCTGGAGACGTCAGCTGGATTCTGCCCTCGACGGTTGTTTTTTCTGCGGATATCCTCATCAGGAGGCCGCGCTCTCTCGCTCTTCTTCCTGTTTCTGTTTCCCCCCGCAGCAACGAGGACATGAAGTACAGCCAGGGTTTCTGAACTGGTGCGTCTCCGTGCCGATTCCCCTCCCCAACACTCACGGTTCCTTCTAGGATTTCCTCAATTGGTGCTCTGCTGGGAGATGGAGCGCGGTCTCAGGACGCTGACCTCATATCGTTTGGCCGACCGTGTAATCCGCCGTTCTGTTTCAGAAAGACAGATGTTTTCTGGCTGCTGGTAAAGGCTCCATTTCTTATCTCACCTAATTGGTGTGAGATGGTGGTCTTAACAATGGCCCTTAATATCTTTGTCTATAAATTTTGGTTTTAGAAAGTCTGGGGTTTTTTTTCAATATTTACAAAGAATGACACTAACAGTAGTTACAAGCAATTCTGCTTTTTGATCTGTTTTTCATGTCGTTAGGTTGGAATCTGCTTTTTTTTATGTCATGTTTCATCCAACAAAATCAAATGTTCATTATATTCTTGCAAAATTTTACTTTTACCTCTATTTCGAATCTTGAAAATGTGCATAGAGTAGAATACAAACTGCATCTATTGTCCTTTTCGGGACAATAAATGCGGCCACTTATTCAGCGACAACAAAGTTTTTTTTTGTTTTTTTTTTATGACGGCATATTGCAAGCAGAACAGAATTTGGCATTGTTCTATAAATCAAACAAAAATGGTCAAAGAAACAATGTCTAGATTGCATTGAAATGAATCTGTAGTAATAATAACGACGTTATAAACATAAATGTTTCCTTATGTTGGCTCAACGATCTGTCGCCGTTAAAGGAGTAGTTCAGACTTTTTTCTTTAAAATGTGGGGTGCTGGAGAGTTGCCATCTGTGCTTGGTTTCTTACTTTCGGTAGTCTGAAGGATCTCGGTTTACTTCTAGAGACCTGATCTGTTGGCTCGTCAGAATCGAGCCGCACGTTTTAATATATATTGTGAGGGGGACGCAGCGGTACGGGTCGCGCCTTCGGCCATCTTGGACGGAGGCGCAGCGACTGGGCTTCTACTGGTACAGATTGATGTGTGGTTGATTTGTGAACTGAACCTTCAGAGCTGATGTGGCAAATCCCAGAGTTGTTTCTGAAGACTAGAGCAGTGCTTAATGTCACATTGACAATAAGAGAAAGGAAAAGAGCTGGATTTCGAGTCAAACAGAACATGTATGGATTGTAAGATTAACCCCAATTTATGCGTGGAAGCATTTGTAATGAACTTTTATCAGATTTTTGTTGAACCTTTGGAGTAGCACTGGCAGGTTGGGCCATTTGTGGCTAATAACGCTCACTGTGGTTTTGTGGAGTCCCAAACAGAAATGGATCAAAGTCAGAATGACTTAATCTGTTTTTCAATTTCATTTTATCAAAGTGAGCTGTGCTGCTTTTTAAGGTTATTTCCTCTACATCATGTTGTTAGACAAGTTCTATTCAAGCAAAGTGAAATGCTTTAAGTAAATAATCCCCAAAAATTTAATTCCAAAAACATTTTAAACCTTTAGCTTTCACATTTTGATCACCAGCTAAGTCAGCCTGATCTGGAAATGTTGAAGAATTCCTCGTGTGTTGCCCATACTGTTCTCTCCAATGCAACTGAATCGATGCAGATCTCCTCAAATACTGCAGAGGTTATGTAAATGGAAAGTTGAACAAGATGGATGTAATCCTGAAAGAAAACCTGTGAGCGAAAAATATTATTATTATTATTCACTCTCATGCAACTCTATGCAGACGCTCTGTGTGTGCTAATGAAGATTTGCTCACTTCAAAGCAACAAATCCTTGGAATGGCCCCTAAGGACCAAGTTTTATTGCCACTTGGGCGCTCTCTCTTGCGTTGCATCCACGTCTTTGCGATTTTTTTCACCGGGTCAGTACACTTGAAAATAAAAGGCTAAAGCAGTACAACACTGAACTCCACATCCTTCCTTCTGGTTCAAAACAAACTATCCAAAACGAAAACAAAGAAGAGATACGCATGTTTCAAAGACAAGAAGGGACTCAGCTTAAAAACAAGTGAAGCACATTTTTAGATATGATTCCAATTAAAAATGGCAACTTGTTTAAACTTTGTTCCCCAGCCCTGTAAATGAACTCGATCCAGTGTCAGCTTCGGCTGTAAACACTACTGATGTTTATTGTTGGCTTTGACCTTGTTCCTATCAGTCTGAGTGGCTAAATGCCAGTGACTCTGAGAGTAGGTGTAATTTACGACGCGGAAAAAAAGGCCTGGTAAAGGGGAGTGTTGTTCGTTCTCTTCATTTGCAGCATCTCGTCAAAGATATCTTCTAACAGGACGAGACAGAAACACTGAACAGCCATGTCAAGCCTATTACGTTATTTTTGTTGGCCCGCGTGATCTGGTCTCTCTCAAAACAAAGTAGAAAATGTCAAAAGGGTTATCCCAAACACTACTGATTATTTACTCTCTATCTCGAACAATGAGATCGTTGTCTTTAGCCGGAGAACCGACCTTGGCACAATTTTTCCTTTCTTTTGTGTTTTTTCTTCGTTGCGACGTCTCAAAGCTTAAAACATGTTTTCTGTTTCTGGTGCCGAATTCAAAGCAGAAGCAAAGTGACAATAAAACAGGAATCTATTTTGTTTCCCTGTAGCTCCGACAGATTTTGGAAACGGCGCTCTGGCATTTCGAGACGGTCCAGTTCAAAACCGCATCTGGCAGTTATCAGTCGTCTGGCTCTGCGTCGCTTTCACAGAGCGAGATGTGCTTTTGCGCGCGCTCGCCGCCGCAGTTTGGTTGCGTCAGATCTGGGACGCTGCGGCCGAGAGGAGACCATTGTGACAAAATGATAAAAGTTTGGAGTTTTCACAGTGAGAAAAACCATAAGAGAGAGAAAAAAAACAAAACCCGTCAAAAACGCACGTTTGAATAAAGCAGCGAGAGGAAACAGCAGGAGATTGACCTCACATTGTGTTGAGGATTGTTTTTTTTTTTTCTTTCTGAGGGCATTTATTTCTTCCAAGTGGCAACACCGATAACCCCGGTTCAGCACCAGAGGCATCAACGCTTCGTGATCCATCATCGCCTCGGGAACAGGAACGGCTCCTTGACCTCCAGCAGCAACGAGTTTGGGGAAGAGGAGGTTTATTGTTGGCCGGGCAGAAGTTGCAGTGTTTGTTAGTGTTAAACTGTTTAGCCACGTACAACAGTGGAGGAAAAGCACAGTCAGGATAGGCGTGTACTTCCTTTCCGCTCAAGGTGAGTGCAGGAAACCACATGCTGATACTTGAGAACAGATGCAAGAATACAAAAAAATATTCAAAAATCACCCTGAGGTCTTGTTTCAGTTCCCTGCGTGTTACTTTTTTTTTTAGATGAAAGCAGAATATGAATGCAAATGTCAGCTTTTACGTATTTATTTTTGCCTGAATTGACCCCGCCTCATCTGACACTTCAGGACAAAATGTTTCTGTTGCGGGAATCATCAAAACCGGGAACCTTTCCACGGTTTGTCAATTTGCAACCCCTCCTACTTCACTGAATTACCTCAGGATTTTATGAGACAAACCAACACAAAAACCAAACCAACACAAAAGTGCGTCTCGAAGCAGAAGGAAAAGGAAAACATGGCTTCCAGTCGCTGCTTTCAGAAATCACCAAAGTAGGAATCTAGAGTCCACTTGTTGTTTTAGAGAACAAAGAGCAAGAAATACAGCAGACAGATCCGGAAGAAAGATGGAAATAGCATAGACGTTTGACCTTTGACCTGGGTCGAGAGCCATCTTCCTGGAGGACAGCTATGCTAACAGGCAGCAAGAGCAACAAAGGAATGAGACACTTTATAAATCCAGTATCTGCATCAAAACTAATACTAGTGCTGACTTCAGTTGTAAAAATACTAACAATGTGTCATTTCTCTATTAACCATTTTTGTTTGCTGAACTTTTTCTCAAAGACAGTCAAAGGTGGCTGGTAGGAAGCTGGGAGTCAGTCAGATTCAGTGGCTGCGTTTCTATGACAAATTTATGCAAAACCTTGTTGATGTTACGCTATTGTCGGGGAAAAAAACGCAACAGTGTTCCCTTTAAATTTGAAACGCAAAAAAAAATCACGTGTGAATAAGTTTGTTCACACGATAAGTCATGAGGTAACATCCCGCATCGTGGTCCTCCAGCTACTTCCTGTGGTCTTCTTCTTCATGGTTTCCACCAGCGGCAACATCCGGTTGTCGATCGTGTGACTTGGGTGATGCGAAAAAAGTTTTTGTATTCCAGTTTTGCCAAATGAACTTAATTTTGATAAAGCCAACAAACAAAACAAAACAAAAAAACCAACCTCATCCTCGCAGCAAAACTTTGATCAAAAACCAAGTTTTATTTTTGAAATGTCAAATTGTGCAAATTATATCGTCAGTGGAAACGCAGCTACTGTTCTGCCAGTGAATCACTGCATTTTCTTACATGTGAATAAACAATCCACAGAATAATAATAATAATAATAATAATAATAATAATAATAATAGAAAATTCCTGAAGAAATTTAAGCGGGGCCAGCCAAAGTGTGCCCGGCGGTTTGGACCCGGCGTTCTGACACTAAACATTAGTATCAATGCTAAGCTTAGCAAAAAATTAGAAAGTAGCCCATGGAGAGTCACACACATGTTGACTAACATGGACTTGAACCATTCAGTATGTTAATGGTTCAAGTCCATTAACATTCATACCACCATGTTTGTAGTTCTGACATTTTACCATCTCTGTAGTTCCATAGAGCAGGTCATGACAAGATTCTGTCTATTTTGAGTGAAACTGACTCTGTTTTGTGTCAGTTAGTCTTTTGTTTTGACTTGAATTTGGCTCGTTGTTTTTGTTAATTATGTCGCCTCGGTTACTCGAAATGCCAACAAAAGTAATAGCTCCCCTGACGGGATCGAGCCGCACGTTTTAATATATATATATTGTGAGGGGGACGCAGCGGTACGGGTCGCATTAACGGTGGCAGGACGCGACAGTTATTTTGAGGTGAAGAACAATAGGGGCCTCCATGCATTTCTACTGCAGGCCCCAAACAAACAATTTATCTCTATTTTTCGTCAGCTGTATGTTCCTGCCTTCCTGGTTGTGGAGCAACATGGTCGATGTCATAAGCTGCCATTTGAAATGTGAAGACATGTTTCTCCTCACTTACACACTCGTTCTTTCATTGATTATTATTTTTTTTCTCACACCAGCTTCTATCTGCCATTAATCCCTTCGGTGGGTTCTGGATCCGGGCCGACGTGTCGTCTGGTTTTCCCATCAGCAGTGAGCTGGCTGTGCTGCAGGCTTTTGCAGTCTGCCGTTGTCCCCCGTTGGACAATTACATGCTGATTCACAGCTGCGCTTCCAGAAAGAAAAAGGGAGGAAGCCTGGTGTCTCTGCAACATTCTCATGAACCTTCTGATTGCTGTTTTAGCTTCCAGCCTTAGCGACTTCACAAAAAGTAGAGCACGAAGATGTTTTTAAGGAAAACCGACATCTGTCTGTCTTCCTGCTGTCTGAAAAATAGCTTGAGAAAATGTGAGCAGCGAGCTGCAGCAGGGATTTAACTCCCCGCCTATCAGCCTCAATCAACGTCTGCAGCAGGAGCTTTTAGCGTTTTCCACAAGTTCTGGAATTTATAACTACAAAAAGCCCGTCCAACATGGCTGACATGCTGGTTTTCCACATTCCTTTAAGTGCTCATGTTTTTATCAAATTGACCTGCAAATTGCAAATGTGGTCATGAAAATTAGGGTTCATTACTGTTTTCTGTAGATTAGCTTTAAGTAGATTATTAGCGAGATAACACGCAGCATTCCTGGAGAGTTCACTCTGTTCACCGAAATCGCTGGGCTTTTCTCCGTCCTGCAGCCAAACAGTGCACACGCCCCGATAGTCAAACAGCGTGAGCTGTCAGATGATGGACACATCATGCGCTCCTTCCAGCCAAAGAACAAAGTTACAAAAAAACCATGTGAATTATGTTTTTACCCTAATGTTTTACTGTTGCTCTAGAAAACAACTGAGCTTTTCCAGATCAGTTTGAAATCTGACATAAGATGACATCATACTAATCAACGACTGCAGACACGGCGAGGCGATTCAGTTTATTGATCCTGATATATTTTCAAGTCTTTACTGGACCTTTTGCCTTAAACAAAACACAAAAAAATCTCATTGTTTTCTTTATTCACCTTTTAGTTTCACATGTGTCAAAGTTAAATGTCAAATACGGCCACGACTTCCTGTTGCATTACACACCCGACGTACAGGATTCACGTTTACATTCATACATCGCTCCGTTTTTAATCATAAAGACGTTCTGGTTCTCTCGGGAATATATTTCTGTGCACATTAGTGAAAGTAACAAATGCAATCACCGTCTCACCTTCTGCACGCGCTGAAAAGTGAGGTGGAATATTCACAGGAAGTGGATTGAAAGAGAAGTCATGCATCAGGTGACCTATGGACAAAGGTCACAGACCTCACAACTGCACAGGGCGGAAAAACTGTCTTAGCACTAAGTGGAGGATTAGCTTTGGCTAATGTGCATTTTCATGTTTCTTCTTGCTAACAGATGGTGAAATTCAGTGTTCGTTTGTTTGTGAGATGGGAATCTTTCATTTTAATTTAGATGTCTTTCAAAATTCAAATGAAAGACGTCAAAGACATCAAACAACGGACCGGGTTTGCAAATTAGCCTGTGGCCACAAAACCAGAGTACAAAACACCTGGTGCTCTGTGTTTAACATGTAGCTTTGTGTTACTGTGTTGTTCTTGATTAAATCAGTTTAAATTGAACTGAAATAAACAGAAATTGAACAGAACTGAATTTGAATCGTACTGAACTGATCTAAATTGAACTGAACTGAAATGAACAGAATTTGAATTGAACTGAGAAGCACAGAAAACAGACTGTAAATTTGAAACCTGCTGTGCAAATAATAACACAAGCAAACGATCAAAGTCTTGGTAATCAGTTATTATGAAAGTTATATTTTTCATTTTTAAAATAAATTAAAACGTTTGGAGAGGAGTTTTGGACACATTTGATTATGTGGGATCGAATGTATGGAAAATGAAATAGAAAGAGGCACATCGTTTCCAACTTAATGACAAAAAATATCTAAAACAATATCACTAGTATTTTAATATTTTTTTACATGGAAAAAAAAAAGGTAAAACAAGTATTTGTTATTAAATTTAGATTTAAAACATTATTTGATTCCTTACCATCAGCTTTCGGACTTAAATCTACCCAAACATCCAGGTTTCTATGGATACATGAATAGCAGTCCTGTGCTGCTCCGCCTATGAGAAATGGCATAAAAACCCAATGTGGAAGGGAGAGTTTCCCTCCCTTTCCCTCTCAGAGCTGATAAGATGAACTTGAATTAGCAGCAGGGTTTCTCAGAAATCCAATAAAATCTCATAAAACAACATTTACCCAGTCTTTGTCCGGGATCCATTTAGTTATGACAGCAGAACTGGGATGTTTTGTACTTTTAAGTCAGTTTGATTAATAAACAAAGTTACACATGGACTCAATTGGAGGCTTTGTGGTTTTTCCCTCCACATCATCATGAGTTTCTTATTATTAGATATAATAATAATAGAGCGTAGCATCAAAATAACTTTTGTGTATAATACAGATCGCACAGAGGAAATGTACAGAAATATATATCAGATCGGTTAACTGATAGTTTAATTTTGTCCATGGAGCATGAGAATTACATTATTGATTCAACACGAGCATAACTTAGTGTTATGCTAACGTGCTAACAGATTGTCTTGCTAACGGCGTTAAGGATTTCCAGGAAACGTTTTTTTTCCCCCAGTTGAGCTTTGTTTAATTTCTGAAGGAGAGTTTTAAATGATAACGTGTAACAGTGGGACAAAAACAAAACAAGAAAAGACGAATGAGCTGTGTTCCTGATGAAAGAGTAGAAAAGCTTCTACGCCAGCGAGCCGCCATCTTGTCTCTCAGGACGCTAATTTATTAGCTGTTGAACCTCCGCTGGGGTCAAGTTCATCCGCAGCCGTTATCCGTAGCTTTTCTCTGTCCGCTTTCACAGATTTCTTTCCCCTCCGGGAGCGGTGAAGTAAGTGTTGGAAAAACAAGCGGCTTCTCATGAATGAAGGTACATTTTTTGTCTTGTCTAAAGACGTCTTGGTTTATGTTTCCTCGTGTCTTCCGCCGACCTCGGCGCAAACTCAAGATTGAAGAAATATGACTCAAAACGAGATAATGATGAGCTTTTTCTTTTTATTCGCGTTTTAACCCGCATGCTAGTGCAGGCTTAGCGTTGTGTGTGACATGGTGGAAATATATTTAAGTGCGTACAACGTCCCGTCGTGACCTCAGTCGCTATCCGTGCAGCGATCACGCAGTCATTCGGGCTCAGATGCAAAGATTTGTAAGCATGATACGCACAATCTACAGAAGAAGAAGAAGAAGAAGACACCAACTGTGTTTACTTTCTTTCTCAAGAGCCTATTGTGTTAAGTCTCTACCCATCACATGACACCTGGTCACGGTCTCCTCATCAGGCCTTCCCCCGCCACCACCCTCCACTTCCAGCCTCACAAAAATACACACACTCAAAAATCATGCACTTCAACACACACAATGGCCCGCTTGTTTTCCCCGGCAAGTGTACAGGAAGGGAGATACGGGAACTAAAATCATGATGTCGACGTGCTCCCCGCATGTTCCCCTCGCCCGCTCGCCCCCCGCCAACCCCATCAATGCGACTCATTGACACGGCGCTTCCTTCGGCTGACGGACGACGGCTAACCTTCCCCGGCTCAAATGCCGATATTAATGTGATCGAAAGCCAGTTTATGAGTTTATGAGCGCATGAAGGCCTTATGTTATTCTGTTTTCTGGAACGAGTAGAGGTCTCAAAACAAAGCCAGCATAAAAAATTCAGGGCAAAAAATTCAAGTTCGCCACGCTCAAGTTTTTAGCTGTGTAAGAGTGTGAGGAATTGGGTTTTCATTAAAGGCACCATCGGTCATCCTGAGGGACATTGAAGAGGGGGACGATCCAACCAGTGACCTGGTGACAGACTCTCAGGGTTTTTATGACTTTCTTGGTCATGGTAGTTTGGGCTAGCTGGTATTCATCCATTCATCGAGACATAAAGTATCTATACCCGCTTTGTCCTGTTTTGGGCTGAGGGGCCAGAGGGGTCGGGTCTCTCCCTCCAGACGTTTGGAGGGTAACCCGTCCTGGGGCGGAACCAGGACGGGTTACCGGTTCAATTTAGGGCCAAAATGAAGACATATGAGACAAGGCGCTATTCATGCTCACATCGAGGCGCAAAACCCTTAAAGCCACAGTACGTAACTTTTTAAAGAAATGCGTATTTTGTTATTTTAGCTGAACACAGATAATCTGAACACAGGGAGAGAAGCTAACGTGAGAGTGACGCAAGCAGCGTGTGAGGGAGGGGGGCATCATCCGGGGTATTTACTGGAAAATAATAATACGCGATCACGGCAAAACCGTGAGATTTGACAACAGGACTGTTGTAATGTGATAAAATGATAAAAAGCGAAGAATTATTAATACTTCTGCGAGGAACTTTATAGGGGTCGTTAAATAGCGTCTGGAAACGTACGACTAAATAACACAACGAAGCTGCTGACTGGGGCGTTTTCCAGCACTTTCCTTCGTCGCTCTGGAAGATTATCTGCCGGAGAAACAAGTTTCTGGAAATGTGACTGAAGGCGTGTGCCAGTCAGCAGCAGGCAGCGAAATGTTGGACGGTTTTCTCCACAATGTACCTTAAAAAAGGAGGTGCAAGTTGGTTCCACTTGTGTTTTCAGTACTATTTCTGTTTTTGCTCGCATTGTGAATATTTGTAACAATAAATATTACAGTGATTGGAGCCTCTCCACCTTATCGTGGCAGTTTAAGCCTGACCCCTTTCCCACGTGACCTTCCGTTCAACTATAAGCGTTCGGCGTTGTAACGAAGACGTGCAGTTTTGGGATTCCAAAACAATTTTCCCGTCCTTTTTTTTCCCTCCCTCCTGTCCTGTTGCCGATGATGATAAAAGGTTTTTCACATGAAGGAGGGGAGGAAAACAAGATGCAAAGCAGATGTACAGCTATGATTGTCAGCGCAGCCAACCCTCCACCCCACCGCCCACCAGAACCAGCAGGATTGAGAAGCGGAGGCATAAATTCTGACAGGACACCACCCATACAGGCCAAGCGAGGAGGTTAGACGTTTCAAAGGAGATGGCGTGTTTTTTCTTTGTTTTCGTCAACTTCCAAGTCTCATCCGGCGGCTCCGAACAAAACAAAAACAAACACAGAGCGCGCACAGATGCGAGAAAGCTGCGGTCCCAGCAGACGTTTCACAAGATGTGAAATGTTAAAAGATGCCGCTGCCAGAGCAGAGTCTCGCACTGGGACAGGGTGAAAAAGAAGAAAAACAAAAAAAAAATCTCCCCAAATCACGTTTACTCTGTTATTTTCTCGGCTCCTCTGTGAACTTTGGAAATTCTTCTTTTTTGCGGTGTGGTTGAACCGGCCGGTGATGTACGACGTATACGTTATCTGACAGAAAAAACAACCGGCAGCTACATGCTTCTCATTACGCCGTCTGCCAGTCAGTAATGGGACGCATGAGAGCCTTATTAAGCGAAGATGAACCCATTAGTTTTAGAAAAAAAAATACAACCAGAACGTCTACATCTGCACACACACACACACACACACACACCCTCTGTGCTGGGAGCAGCTGTGGACACTTGGTGGACAACCACTCAGCATTCCTTGCCAGCCGCCACACACACTGAGCAGGGTGGCCCTCGGAGCAGAGGAGCCATCTTTCAGCGGAAGGACAAAAGATTTTCAGGCATCTTTGTTCCCAAGCGGCCGCCACGAAATGCCCTGGGGCAAAACATCTGTCCCCTCTGACGGCCGTTTGTGCTGATCGACAGACAATCCACGCTTTGACCTCCTTGTCCAGCGGTCACACACACGAGCGCGGGAAACAGCGCTTCGCACCGACGACGTGTGCAGGAACGTTTAGTCGTATCGGATCAGAACCAACACTGAGCTCAAATGACTTAGAAACATGACTTCACATTACGTGTGCAATGTTACCGTGTGCTGATCTGTTATGAATGCTGCTAGATTACGCATTGAAATTGCGTCATCCAGTTTTCCTGAATTTCTCGTTTAAACAGTGATTGTTATTCCTGGGAAGTAAACGAAGGCACAAGAGATTTAATGATGGCTGTGTAGCAAACTGCAGGCGAGGATAAGCTAAGCAAAGCGAAGAGAAGACATGCATGAAAATGAATCATGTTCATTTTTAGAGCACATTTCAGCAACATGGCAACTCAAGGTGCTTTACATCGTGAAAACGTCAACGTCTGACATCACCTTTTGTGAAAGAGTCATCAATGAAATCATCAGTACACGTCAAACATGGTGGTCAAAGTTACTTTCATGACGTTCAAGAGCAGACCTGAGCAGCTTTAGCCTTGACTCAAAGGAACTCGGTGTTTCAGCTGCTTTGCAGTTTTCTGGAAGTTTGTTCCAGATTCTGGATTCATAGACGCTGAATGCTGCTTCTCCATGTTTGGTTCCGGTTCTGGGTGTGCAGAGCAGAACCAGAACCAGAAGACCAGGGGGAACGTCTGTCTCATCTGAGCGATAGGAAGCAACACGGGTTTTGCTGTGATGCATTGAGGAGAAGAGTTCAGATCCCCCAGCTGTTACCCAAACAGAACTTAAATGTTTTATATCGCACAAGCAAGGACTCCTGCATGCAGTGGAAAGTTGGCGTTGTGCTCTTGGACAAGCACTTTCTGGCACCACGTTGTGATTTATCACAAGTGCCTCAAAACCGACTGCCTTGATAAGTCAAACAATATGTTGACGTAGGATCCAAACACAGGGCAGGAAATAGGCAGAATCGTGAGGGAAGTCAGGATTTGATACAATAAACAGTTCGAAACAAGAACAAGTGCAGCAAATAATTAAAAAAAAAAAAAAAAAAAAGGAAAAAAAAAAGCAAAGCACAGACCACGAACTGGGCCTGGAGCGTTTGAACATGGAGAAATGGAGGAAAGAGAGCACACACTGCCAACTGCTCCCTCGGGATTTCTATGACCCACACGTGCGTTTCGGGACACGGGAGGAACAGTACGATTCCGGTTGAAAAATGGAGCAGCGTCCCACAACAGTGTCTGACCAAGTTACGACGAGGAGCTGGCAGGCTGTTGCGGTTTGTTTGAGATTCGCACGCTCCAATAAAGCTAGACAAATAAAAGAAATAATAAAACTTAAATTGTTGCTTCCCCAAACAAGAGTGAGGCAGGAGGATCGTTTTCTCTGCGCTCTCACTGAATTCTGTTGACTCAGTTTCTTTTCTTCTTTCGTGATTTATTTTCATCTTTAGAACTGTTTCGTAAGATTTTACTTCTTAAGATTAAGCAAAAACAAATCCCCAAACGACGTCGTTCTGCCTCTATAACTGCATCTAATTTGGCAGCAATCTCTCAAATGCTTTTTTTGGGAAACGGTTCCTCTTAACATTTACTTGTGTGTGTGGGCTGATTACGGCCGGTCCTGCATCTAACCGGGTTTTGTAAAAGTTGTATTTATTATTGTGTAATTTAATAGCTATCTTTATTTTATTTTACGACACTCCCTTGTACCTTTAAAAAAAAAGCCTCAGATTCAATTGCGTGCAGAAGCCAAGTCCTGACCAAGCTATCATGGGACTCGGCAAGCTTTCCAACAGACTAATATGTTTTACTGTAAGCATTGATGGATGTGTAGGACCGCAGCCCAGAGTGGTGGAGCTAATATTTGTGTGTGTGTGTGTGTGTGTGTGTGTGTGTCTGTGTCTTTCACCACAATGACCCAGTTTCCCTGCATGCCACTCGCTACGGCGTGTTAGCCTCCGGTCTGTTTTGCCCCGTCCTCCCATTCACTTCTTCCCCAAGGTCCTCTTTCTTCTTTCTTTTCCGCCTCATCGATTCACAAAGTTTTTTTGTTTTGTTTTTTTTTTTTTTTTTTTTATTCTCAGATTTGCTACGAATCGTTTCCTTTCGCCCTGAACAGTAACGTTTCTGCTCCAAACCGTCGTTTCCTCGTCTTTGCCAGCTATTCATTCACAGTTGTGGCGAACAGCAGCTGCGGACTCTTGCTGAGATCCACCGGCTCGAATGGCCAGCTGTAAACTTTTTTTTTTTTTTTTTTTGTCCTCATTAACCATCTGCAAGTCAGTGGGCAATTTAAAAAGGTAACTACTTGGAATAACTGTGGATGTTTAGTTGCGGTTATTTTGGAGAATGAGAGATGTGGGTCTTTGGTTTGTGGTGGAAATCAGCTGCGTTGAACCAATTTGTTGAGAAGGGAAGGGAAACTTTCCACAAACTTTGTCTCTGGGAGCGTAGATAAAAATAAAAAAGAAAGAAAGAGGAAATGACTATTGTTCCAGTAAACAGCTGCACTCTGACTACAAAAGACATGAACTGGCTGCTTTGCTTTACGTAGTACAAATTTCTCCCAAAAAAAAAGAGAAAGAAAAGGTGCTAAAAACTGCAACACCCTACTGAGACGTTCAGCTGCACACGTTGTATTCAGAGACAAACACAAGCCCCAGAATGTTTGGGGGGTTTTTTTAATTCATGAAGGGAAAAACCTTTTTTTTATTATTATTTTTTGTCTTCCTTCGTTTCCATGGATAATAAAAGGCCAGGAGGCTTGATGTGATTTTCGAGTGGAGGGAAGCGATGCGGTGATAACATTTTTAAAGTTAAGCAAACTGAAGGCCCTTTCTCTCTGCGTGCGTCATAGTGGAGGATAAAAATACACTGGCGGACAAAAATACTTTCAATGGGACACACAGTCGCTTATGGGGCCGCCGCCGCCGCCGTTCACAAGCTTCCTGTTAAGAGAGTCGGCAGACGGCCTGAGCCGGGAGGCGGGGCCTCGTCTGGAGGGCGAGGGAGTTCGAGGAGGGATGCTGGTGGCGCACGGCGAAGAGTTGTCTGTTTTTGATTGACGGACGTTTGGCTCGACTTAATTCCAGTAGCTTCAGGCTGCAGGCTACTGTTACCGGTTTTTAAAAAATTTATTTGCAATTTCCACCTTATAAAAAAAAAAAACCTGAACGTCACGAGGAATATAGGGACGTAATCAGAGAGGCAAAACGAGGGGCCCGGGGCCGCAGCAGAGAGGAGCAGAGTCAGTAATGCGGACTGACCGCACAGAGAGAACAGAGGGAAATGTGGGAAACCGACACTTAGCGCTCAAGTTTCAGTACTTTGTCAAAATTCAGACGCTGCAGCTGGAGCAAATAAACATCGGGTGAAGCATTTTACCAGATCTGAATCTTTACGAGCGACGACGGTTCAGGAACTTGCATCAAAACAGAATCGGCTCTTCGTGTTTCGCCATCCGGAGGACGGGGCTGAGTGATA
This sequence comes from Poeciliopsis turrubarensis, assembly GCA_010277015.1. NCBI lineage: Eukaryota > Metazoa > Chordata > Actinopteri > Cyprinodontiformes > Poeciliidae > Poeciliopsis > Poeciliopsis turrubarensis. The sequence goes on along the minus strand of VMRN01000012.1, from coordinate 7,345,771 downwards.
CTGAGAAAGTCGGTATCGATCCGAAGTCTGGTAAACGCAGGACTGGCATCGCCAATACAGACACCGAGTCCAATACTTTTCTCTTGAAATGTCATTATTGTCGAACAATTGGCTGACTGGACTTCAGTCAGTTGACTGTGATTCTGATAAAACGCAGAAAAGATGTCGACTCACTGCAACGTAGTGAAATGTAGCGGAAAGGAAATAACATGATTCGCCTCTCACCTTCTGCTGCACACAGCGGTCAATGTCAGATTTGTTTACAACGGCAACTGATTAAAACGGTGAAAACAAAAACAGAGATATTCAACAGAAAACAAGTTGAGTAAAAGTGTTGGCAACTATGCTGAAAGCCAGCCATAACAGACGTGTTTTGAAAAAGGATTTAAAAAGATGCCTGTCTAACGTCGGAAGATCAGGTGTTTATTCCAGTCTTCAACTGCAACCTAATTTCCCTTCAATATTTAACACACAAGTGTGTTAAATATTGTTCTGTCTCATACATATTTGCAAATAGTACACAGATATTAAATTCTGCCCTCTAATTTGAATATTTGAGCTCTTGATATTTGGCTTTATCATTCCTGCATGAACTCTGTGAGCAAGTTTGTGTAATTTATTGGACATGTGAAACAGAAATGCAAACAAAACAACAGATCTCATCTGGCTATTGTCAATCCAATACCAATACTCACCTTGGTATCCATGGTATCAACATTTAGGTTGTTAGCGCCGCCCTGTTGGAGAATCCTGGTTATATTTAGTTTAATAACCAACGTAAGAAAGGTTGGAATTACTGAGGTAATGTGCATTTTTACAAAGCCACAAAATTTCTAATCAAAGTTGTGAGAAACTACCCGGTTGCGGTCGTCGTGTGAATTCATCCATTCATTTCAAATTCATGCTATTAGCCTTTCTTTAAAATGTGGCTCCTTTCAGCTGTATGCCCTGCTGGAGACTCTTATTTTGAAGCAGAACAGGAAGTTGCATTTCAGTTGCTCTGCTCTCCTGACAGAATAAAATGCATCTTGCCGCTGGCAGCTCTTCGTCATGTAAACAGTAATAAAACTACCGTTCACACGGCAACGCTTCAGAAAAGAACAAGAGAAAAAAAAAGTTTACGTTTAAAAAAAGTGACTGCTTTGCCATTTTGTTTCCCCTCATTTATTTTTCCCCAAACGCTCATCTCATTGTCTCGAACGGGCACAGATTCTTTTAAATCAGCTAAATTTATGTGGAGGACAAAAAAAAAAAAGGGCAACATTGTCAATAACAGCAGCCCCTCCAGGGGCAAGGCAAAGCGTCACGGCCGAAGTTTAAGAAGGTCATTGGATGTTTACTTGGCTTGCTGCGCTCCGAGCCAAGGTTCATTTAAATCCTTTTAGGGAAATTTATAACCAAAGTAATCCAGTTAAAGCTGATTTCAAATCCTCTACCGTCATGTCGGGCGAGCATGTAAACAGTTTTTTTTTTTTTTTTAAAAAAAGAGAAAGGATAGTGTGTGAAATGCTGTGTTATTCTTACATCATCATATAAAATCAGCAGATTTGACCTTTCACCTAATCCATGAGAAAGCCCTGAAAATATAGAAACAAAAAAATGATGGAAAATGACAACAAGATTAAATAGATATTTATCAAAGGGGCTGTTTGATGAGCCGAAAAAAGAAAAGAAAAAAAACTGTCTCAGAAGATGTAACATTTTTTGCGTGAAGAGAAACTAGAAGCAGTTTTCTACTCCCTCCATCCACAGTGCGTAATTGTGTTGGGTAAGCCAAGGTATTTAGAAGAATTTCATCTAATAGACGATGTGCGCAACCGGACAATTATACCGTCCTTCATACACGGGGCTCACAGGGAAAACAAGACAGTTAAACCCTCTTTTTACGTTTTGAGGTTTTCTGTGACAGACCAGCACAAAGGGGTGCATTACTGTCAGAGGAAAGACAATGGCTTCGTTTATTTATTTCAAATAATTTTCCCCAGAGGGACGATTTCTGTTATGATCCCATTGATTTTGTCGTAACTCATTGAGTTCGCGGGAGTACATTTTCACTTCTAGTTCAGTCAAATGATTTTTAAGTAAAGCGACTCATATTTGGGTATAATTTCTGGTAACTCCACCCACATTTGCTTGAACCAGAAAAAAAAATCTAATACTTGTATTACGCTAAACGAAACCCGCCGCCTTGGGCAAGAAGAGCAGAGAAGAAAGCCATGGAAACTCTGGAGGAGCTGCGGAAGTCTATGGCTCGGGGTGAGAAGAATCTGATGACATGACGACCATTAGTCGTTGTTTTTTTTTTTTTTTTCTTTTATTTGGAGGAAAGATTTAGAAACCGTGAGTCGTTTCCCTTCGACACAGCAACTGTTTCGTCACAAAATAATTGTGATAGAGTACATCGGAGTCTGTGGTCTTAACATGTCAAGAGATGTCCAAACATTCTGAGTTTTGTACATTTTTGAAAAGAACGGCATGTCTGAAGCAGCAATAAGTGTTTTCAGATATAATTAGGAGCGTTCCAAATATATTCAGCAGATTGATTTACTGCTCTGGTTGTCCCAGTCATTCGCACACATGCACAACAATCATTATACATTTGCTCATCCAACAACTCTCTGCGTTATAAGTGTGACCATTCAGATCCTGCTACCACACAGAGCAAATATGTACGTTTCATGCGGCTGCAAGACTTTCACCCGCTCCAGCAACAGCTACCCAATTCGTTTTTGCATTGACGCTCATACCTTGTGGACGTAATAAATATGTCCAAAACAGCAGATGTAGGGATCGAACGTGAAACTCAAATGTGGAGGAAAAGATGACGAAGTTGTCTGGCGATGCGTATGTACATCTGCTTGTATAAGCAGCGTGTTCCAGAGGAAAAAACTGGCTCCAGCGGAGCCGGTGCCGATGCGTGGTAAATCAGAAGAGTGTTGCATCACCGAAGTTTTGACTTCAGATGCGGTGCTCATCTGATTTAGTGACCGCACGAGGGCCTTCGAATTAGGAGCCCAGGACCATAACTCCGCTTCCTGACCTACTTTTTATTTGAACTTAATTTGAATTTTATTTAAGAGCATCAGAGAGGGAAGGAGGTGGATACAACCGTGCCCCACATTTGCAGTAAGAGAAGTTCCTGCCATCTGTTCGCGGCAGGCAGATCGATCAGACTCAAAAGAAAACGGAAAAAGAAAAATGGAAAGGACCGTTTGGAAATCCCAACGTTTCCGTGGATGTTTGTCTTTGACAGTTTGCTTGGAGATTTGGTCGGACCGACGGTCAAGATCCTGAGCTGAACGGGTCGACGGAGATATCACCAAACCTTTATTATTACTGAATTCGGGCCATGCTGGCATCCTGTGTTTTGACGTCTGTTTATTCTGTGCTCCTCGGCCGCTTTCTCTCTGTTTGATGAGCCTTGTTATTGTTTTCCTTTAGTGATTCTTGATTACGAAGTTCATTTCTTGTGTCTAATTAGTTGTTCTTTGTTTCTCTAGTTTAGTTTTTTAGGTGTAGTTATTCTTCAACGTTAGATTTATTTCCCAGTCCCCCGTGTACCACATTCACTCTCCCAGTACTTAAACACTTCTGATCCCATTAGATCCAGCTCTCCCATCGGCCCCCTCGTGCTTTTTGTTCACTCTTGATGCTTTTTGTCCTCCTCTGGCTCCCCGTCTGTCTGCAGTTGGATCCACTCAACAAGAACGCGCCACATCACTGCCCTGTGTGGGAATCGTTAGCAGGGATTGTAAAACAAAAGTTTCATTCCTTCTCTTTCTCAGAACCTAATGAGCGTTTGGGCTAAATCACTTAAGGGGAGCGCTGACTTTAACAGCGGGTTTTCTTTTCTTTTTCTTTTCTTTTTTTGACCCGCGCCCTTTACTTTAGCTGGGACTTTCCTTCCACGTCTTCTATAGCGAACGTCTTCCTAAGGTACATTATTAAAGACGTGGCCCGCCTCCTCCCAACCCGTTGATAGATCAGCTTTGCCGACTCAAAACAAACATGCTCTTGTGCAAACGGAGGCGGGAGGCGATCATGTGCTCGATATTATCTGTTTATGAAGCAGGGAGACAGTGGTCCTCTATGTTCCAACCAGCAGGGCAGGCCTCAGCAGCATCCTGCCTCCCGGCTGTTTTGTGTTTCTAACGGGGCTGGAGGCGCGGTGCACAGGACGTCTCATCGTCATCATCATCATCATCATCGCTGTGCCTTCAAAAATAGACGAGGACACGCTCTCACCGCTCTCCGTGATCCTTATGGAGTCACTTCATGTGTGTAGGTAGCATTGAAAAAAAAACAGCCTCGTGACTCATCTGGTCAAAACTCATTTAATTTGTGAATTAGTCTTAAAGAGGTGAGGAGGAACATTATGATGCGTTTTGCAGGCAGGAGGGGAAAAAAAAAAAAACACACCAACAGACAGGAACTAAACGATGTGTTGGTGCACCCCCTGCTGGTCAGAGTGTGTAGGTGCAGTGCAGAGAGGCAGGTGTGTCTCTGATGCAGTTAAACTTATTACCAGCCTCAACCGTAGATTGAGAACTTGTACTCAGTTTGACATCGAGACTGGAAACGCCGACGGCTAAATGCCGCCATTTTGTACCAAGCTATAGCGATGTTCAAGGAGGAGTTTGTTTTGTCTGCTGATTCTCTTCCCGGATGTTGGGTTGTGTCGCTCTCACTGCCTGTTGCTTATTTACCTTGCAAACACGAGAGCGGCGTCAGTTATGTCACCGGAGCCAAGTCAAAGAAGTCAAAGTTACACTTGTAACAAATGATGTTTACTGACTCTCAGTTTCTCCTTCCTTCTGAGAGGAAAGCCTGTGAACATGAACCGCTTCAGCGCCGTCTTCTTCCCCAAACTCTTGTCTCTTCATTACAAATTCTCGAAATCATGAAATCATACAATGAACATTCCTGTGTGCAGTCATGTCCAAGTTGTCCTTCTGTTGTGACAGAGTCAAAGGGCCAAATCAAAACAATTCAACAACACATTGAAATCTCACCGATTTACATGAAAAGAACACCGATTTCTCAAGTAAAAATGTTAATGCGATACTTTTACTAGAGTACATTTTTGTCTGTGCAGTTGTACTTTTACTGAAGTACATTGTTTGAGCACTTTCTCCACCACTGCTAACCTGTGAACACGAACAGCTTCTGTGAATGAAGGAGCGACCGCCATCTTTTCCCCAAAACGCTGTCCGAGGGAGCGGGGCTCCCCACTCTGGGGCTCCCCACTCTGGGGCTCCCCACTCTGGGGCTCCCCACTCTGGGGCTCC
>VMRN01000012.1:7278380-7332581 GCA_010277015.1 Poeciliopsis turrubarensis | reverse complement strand
GTTGTGACGATGTTGTGACGATGTTGTGACGATGTTGTGACGATGTTTCTGACGGCAAAGTTTTGGAAAGAGCAGGAGCTTCTTAAAGAGACAGAGGCCCAATTTCAAGGCATCAAACTGCGCAGTCAATTTCTTTCAGATCCTGTTTGATACATACAGCATTTTCGTAGGAACCGAAGGCGGCATAGTTACTTGTCGTTGCTATGAAATGGCACTCTGTGCCCGGAAGTTACATAACATCAACCCTCCGCCGTTGATACTACGTTTTCCAGACATAAACATTTTTGCCATTTAAATGCACTGCCTTTTATGTCGTTGAGAGCATTTCGTATCACCGGGTGTATTTGTTGCTACAAAAATAAACTTACTGGCAGACAGCTGCAGCAACTCCACTAAAGGGAAAAGGTCTCTCTAAGGAGGAACTGCACACAAGTGTCATTATAATTTTTTTTTTTCCAATGAGTGAGCCTTCTCCCGATCTGTGGACTCAGTAAACTATCACCTAAAGAGGGACTTGTTAGCGTTTTCAGTTTAATAAGTGGATTGAATTAATTTCCTCTTTGATTTTCATTTTTAGAACGTCTCAAAGAGAACCAGCCAAATTGATGACGTATGGGAAACGTTATTACATTAACATTCACTACTCAGTAATGATGGAAAGACTATGTGTCCCAGCTGGTTATTGAGTCATAAACACTTATTCATTTTTGTTTACTTTGTTCAGACATAGTGCATATTTGAGCCAAGCCAAGCAGCTCTCCTGCTTCTGCAGCGGCACAAGTCCTTCCATGGAACCAGTTCATACTAATCACAACAGCAGGACAGTTATACAATTCGTGTGACTTCACACCAGTGGAAAGTTGTACGCGTTCTCCTGCTGTTATCCCTAATCAGTAGCGATAAAATATCAGCAGGACAGCTTTGTGGACACAGCAGTACTGTCTTTCTACCTGGATGGTCTGCTGACAGGCAGATCTGCTCTCGTCAAAAAAAAGTCACCCACAATTTTTTATCGCAGACCTGCATACGAGGATGTTTATTTGGGTCACATTATCTCTGAAATTTATTGATTCTCAGTCGCAAAGTTTCACAAAAGAGAGTTCAGCAAAGCGTCACCGAAGCGCTGAGGTGGTTTCCGAGCAGCTGAGATTGTGCAGATAGAGCGACGCCACGTCAAAGCAGCAAGCTCTGCCTTTTGGCTCCAGGAGGCTGCCGGGGTCATGACCAGCAACAACAACGCCGTGCATATTCTGAAGAGGATCGCGTGTCTCTTTGTTTGGAGAAAATCAACCTGAAATGAGTTAGACAAAACTGCCAAGAGGCATGGCAGCTCTTCACCATGGAGGGAAAGTCACAAAATGTCAAACGACCAGGTCGTAACTTAACCGTTGGGCCTGCCTGCAAAGCGTTGCATGTGGTGTGAAACATCAGTCCTGTTTTACACCACATTCAGAGACACGTGATTAAGGCGAAACTATGGTGGTGGCTTTTTTGAAGGAGTCGTTTCTTTTCAAAATACTTTCAAAACTTTTTTTTTTTTTTTTTTTTTTCATTATAACTTTTATTATAAATTACTGTAAATGAAACTTCTGTTTGTCAGCCTCTGCTGCAGAACAAACACAAAATCAATGAAAGAATCATCTCACAGCGGACGCCCCCGGTCAGATGCTACAACCGCTGGTTCCATCCGGTGTTGATGGGTTAAATGGGGGATAAAGTTGTCAACACCGCCTGCGGTCAGGCTCTAATTCAATCAGTGTCATCAAGTCGGTCTCTCAGTTGCCCTGTGGAGTCAACAGCATTGACTCTGTACCACTTAAACAGCCTTCTCGTGGTGTTTTTTTTTCTGTTATTCGGTTTTTAATTGCAGTACATGACTCACAATCAGATCAATCTTCATGCATTATAGATATTCAGTCCCAACAAAACACTTTTCCTCCTCGCGCTTCCGATTAACGTAACCAAGAAGGTTTTTATGCAAGAGATGATGTAGTTGTACCAGGTGATTTGCCAACATGAGAAGATCAGAAAGGAGTCAAACGTCGAAGGATGCAGATGAAGTCGCAAAGGCTGAAATGTGAACAACACGATTTGGTTTTAATAGGGTTTAAATATACATCCAACCAAATGGTCATACTCAGGTATGCTCAAGAACCCATAGTTTTTGCTAAAATAGCTATTAAGTATTTTTATAAATATGTGGTGGCAGGAAAAATATCCATGTGTTTGCGAGACAAAATGAATGCAAATCCCACATTCCCTGGACTTTTTCCACATTTTACAGATTTGGGGTTAAGTGTGACAGACCGATACAAATATAGTATTTAATTGTGACGTAGAGGGAAAACAGGCATGATGGATGCGGAAGCATCCACCGGCGGTTCTGTTCAGATCAGAACCAGGACAGTTCGGCTGTTTAGATCCTGCTTAAAATGATCTTTTTGGATCAAGCTAAATCTAATGCTGGTCTTCTTCATAAAGCAGCTGACTATCAGTGCTGCCTCGTCAGGTTTTCCTGCCGAAGCCTGGATAAGTCTGTCTGTTGATGCTACGCGTCCAAAACTGCATTGAAAAAATTTATATGTGACGAAACCACAAGAATGTCACTTCCTTCATCAGAATATCCAACCTTTTAAAAATATTTTAAATACAAGGTGTTTGTCAGAATAAAACAGGATCAGATAGAAAAACAGGTTTTTATTGAAATCACATTAAACACGGACGTCTACAAATACAGATCACCGCAAATATTTTTTGCACTTTAATCCAACGTATTTTGTCTTGATTAACCGGCAAACAATGACTTGTTTATGTGTAGTTTGACGTCACGGCAACCTATGCCTCCGATTTTACCCAATACTTTAAAACATAAACATAAGTCTACGAAACGTGACTTAACACTTTGCAGTCGGTTATTGCAGAGCCCAGATCCGTTTTAGTTGCTCTCTCGTTTAAGCAGAAAAGTTAACAGATTGTGGGGGCTCGTCCAGGATCAGCGCACCTTTTAGAAAATAGAATAAATTGTACCTGAAAATATTTCAGAGCTTTAAATAAACTAAAAATTGTGGTGGCATTTTTTTTTAGGTGCACCAGAATAATAAAAGGAACTTTTTGTTAGATTGCAAGCCTGTGACGAATCCAAGAGAGTAGAGACGGTTTCCATCTTCCCAAAGATCTTCCAGGGAAGATGAAAGGATTTTTCACAAAATTCTCTCCTAAACATTCAGTGAAGGTTGCTCCAACACCAGAACAGCAGGAAACGTCTTCCACTGAAAAGATGCCAACACTGGGCAGCCAGGTGGAAGAACAGACAAAGTCTGCAGGAGATTCTGGCATTCAGCCAACCAAAGTGAGAGAGAAAACTAAGTTGCTAAATTTACTGCTAGGATCTGTTTTTAGGTCCCATTATGTAAATTTTTCCCATTGGTTATTATGATAAGATTGTTAAAATAAATAAAACTATCTAAAATATGGCTAAATAACAAACAAAAAACTATTGATTATTTTTGCTTAATCTTTTAAGAGTCCTTAACTATTTGGCTATATTGTCATTTACCACGTTATCAATTTTCATAGTGTTTTCAACATCTTTTGAAATACGAATGCTCGTATTATTTTGTGAAGGGGGTGGGTGTATCGTATTGTTGTTATAATCTGATATATATATGTAATTATATGATGTGCACTCACTAATTCATTTCTTCAATACTTCACTTTCGAGGACTGCAAAACGACGTTGTTTGTTTGTCATAAGGTAAAGGTTTAGATGCCATCTGACCAGAGTGTCTTTCTTCTTGTGGAACATTTTAAATGGGAGTTCATATGGTTTTCTTCTTGCCACTCTTCCATTAAGGTCAGATTTATGGACTTTTATTTTTCTTTTTTAATCAAAGTTGAAATGTTTCAGAGCTACCACAAGCCTCTTCTCTGATTAATGCTGTTCTCCCTTTCTGTTTAAGTTAACAGTCTCGAAGTATTCTTTCTCAGTTTTGATAACGGATCGAACAGAGCTTGGAGTATTGTTTTATAACTTTATTCTTCTATGTATCTTCCACATTATTCCTGACCTGTCTGATGGTGTTTGTTCACCGATAGCAATTTGTGTTATGCTTTGTGTTGATCTGGATCACAAATTAGGAATAATATACAAAATGAGACCTCCCCCACAACCCCCCAAAAAAAACGAGGAAAACTTTCCGTCCACGTTTTGTGTTTACGTTTACCAAAAACTGGATTGTAGAAAATAAACATAAGGAAAAAACACAAGTCCTCATGCACTTGTTTGTGTCTCATCCAGGAGATGGGCGGAATGTGGTGTGAAGATTGCTGGGAAATCTGTCATTAGTCAACCATCAGCCATAAACACCAGTGAAACTGAAAATATTCCACATATCCTGACATACCTGACTGTTTACATTCCTTTCTCTTGGGTCCTCGGGGCAGTGGTCCAAATCAAGCCGTCACTCACTGATTCAGTAAACTAACCTCCATCTAATTCACCTCAGCAGCCACACACATCAAAAGCTAAGTCAGCTCGGCAAGCCTCGACACAGAACTGCTTTTCTTCAGCGCTTTTCCTAATATTAACACACCACTGTGATTATAGATAGTGTAAACAGCTCACACCATCTGAACGTGTTCGGTTCTGTGTTTCGACGCCTTGTGTTCACGTTTCAGGCACTCAGCAGTGATCTCCGTAATTTATATACCATAAAATTTTGATGGTGTAAAACTTTTGAGTTTATTGGCTTACGCTAATAGAACACAGATTTTACCAGAGGTCATAACAAGTAACACCAGTCCAAGTCTGTTTACCATTGACGGGTCAATATGCAGGAAAGTAAAATGGACACTGATTACTATATGCACGACAAAACTGTATTCTAAGCTCCACATCATTTGTTTAATGGGTTAAAAAAGGGAAACTGTTTTTTTTAACCCATTACCATGAACCATGTCAGTAATGGTTCAGCTGATCAAAGCCTCAGGCTGTGAGAACGAGAAGGAGACTTGAGTTTTAGGACTGGTTTTAATTTGAGAACATAAATTAGGCTGGGAAATGGAAGATCTCAAATGTTTCATGTGACAAACTGTAAGAAAAAAAACAAACTCATTTTGGATTCCAGGGGATCTGCTCGTCACAACAAGGCTGGGCCATTTTCAGGTTCTGACGTGCTCAAGTCTCAGTAACTCTAGGGAACAGGTGTATTCTCACCCTGGTGTGCCGACCCATTCAGACTGCCGCTCTGGCTTAGAGACACACTGTTGGCTCTTTGTTTTCAGACAGGACACTACTGGTGGCCTCTTTGGCCCTCAGGGGCCCTCACTTTGGGCTTTCAACTGCAACGGGGAAGGGTGGGAAATGTGGGCTTTTAATGTCTTGATTGTTTCTCTTTGTGGTAGTTTTTTTTTTTTTTATGTGCCTTTTATTATGTTTTTAAACTCTTTATGGGTGGTTTAGCTCATAATTATGTCTGGATAAATAAAATACCAGGTAATTCAACTTGTTTTAACTGAACTTAGCCCAGCTTAACACGATCCAACATAACCCATACTCAACTCAACCTAACTCAAACCAGCTTCACTCAACCCAACCCAACTTAACTCAGCTCAACTCAACTCAAACTAGTTTAACTTTACTGGATTAACCATTTGAAACATGGGAAACAACAAAGTCTAGTAGAGTTCTACTCATATATATAAGCTCAAAAAAACAAGCAAAACAATTTTTTGAATACCATCACTCAAGTGGTTCGCTATGGACCAGCCAAGTGTTGGCAAACTGGTTCTGGTTCTTGCTTAGCGGAACTATGGCACCTCAAGCTTAAGGAGCAAACTTCCTCATGTGGAAACAGACTCAGGTGAGTCCAGTCAATATTAGGGGGTGGACAACGGGCAAAGTGATGGATCACGTGATCCAGCTAATGGGCTGAAGCGGGGTCACTCAAGGGTTACGACTACAACTCCTTGATGCATCCCTTCTGAAACACAACTAAGTCAAATGGCTGAATTCCTTCATTAGGGCGTCAACCTGTTCTTCAGAGTCGTGGTAGTGAATCATTCATGTAGTTCAGGTGTGTGGCAAGAGGAATGCATCAATCAACGAGCTGACGGACGGAGGCTCCACATTACATGATGTCAGATAACCTCAGAGATGTGAGGTTAGGGAGTCCTGTTGACACTTATAATGTGCCACAGTGAGCAGAGTGGTTAGTCATTTCAGAGTGACAGCCACGTCATGTTTAGCCACTGAACTGTGATCGCATCCTCTTTGTTGTGGATACGACTGTTGTGCCCCGAGGTGCAAACAACCAAAATAAGACGAGACAGCAACAAAACTCATCATGTCTCTTGCTCTGTACTCTGCGTTATTTCCACTTGATGTTGTTCTGGGGAGAATTTATTTCTAGTAGCAGTTCATAGCTGAAGGCCGGCGTTCCAGCTCCAATCGCAGCTCCTTCCTCCTTTTTTAAGAGTTACCTGGAAAATCGACACAAGCCCGCACAGATGCCAGCTGAGTGGAGGAGAAGCCTCGGGCAAAAATCTTTTTTTTTTTTTTTTTGCACAATCATGAGTCACATGTAGACTGGTTTTGCTCCGCAGGCGCCCAGGCTGTTCAGGTGGAGTCACATTAGCGGAGACAAGCAGCGGTTCCTCACGCACTTTTATTTACCACATAGCCACCCTGGAATTATGGTTATTGTGGAGAAGTTGTGAAACAAGAATGGTGAGCTTTGACCTTGACCTACCTCTACACAGGTGAGTTCTGATAAGCAGCCTAGAGGAAGATGAACTTGTTAAGAATAACAGCCGTGGCGCGGAGTTGATCTAGAGGTTGGGAAGATGGAAAGTTGGCATGACCTCGGACAAGGAAGTGAGGGCAGATGTTGAGATTGTTGATTTAATCTTACCAACCTCCTGTTCTCACCTGTGGAGCTGCTGAAACATCCCAAGGCATCATCTTCAATTTTTTAAGCTTTTCTTCCACAGGTTTTCAGAAATAAAACCCTGGACGAGTTGAGCGTCTGTTGCCGTACATAACCTGATTTATGCAGCTGCACTTTAACCTAATGGGCTTCGTACGAAACTGCCTGAAAACCCAACATTACCAACTAAACACTAATACGTTCCCACATTTTTTTACTTTAATTGGAAAATGATGACTTTAATCTTGTCAATATATGCTTAAAATACTATTAGCTAGACCTTCGGAATGAGAGGTTTGAGTCACTTCAGGTCATAAAGGTACAAATTATTTTACAGCAGATAAATATACAGTTTAAAACTATAGCAGAGGGTGAAAATGTTTACTTTTAATTGCAATTAAGCTGAATTATGTGTTCTTACATTTCAATCTCAAGAACTGTTCTACCACAAAACAACATTGATTCATCGACGACATCTTTTCAAGATCGGTTAATTGGCTAGAATTGGATGATTGATGATTTGTTGGTTGATCCACCATCAGTTGGTGCCCTTAAGATCAAGCTTTTCCTGTGGGTTGTTGCTACTCAGGTGTCTAAACTCAAATACAGGTCACTTTTTTTTCCGATCATAAAAGAACTCTAAAACATTACTTGAGTTGGTCCATTGTATGAAATAATTTTAAAAAAACACTTGAGTTTACTGTAAAAAGTCAGAACCTTTCCACTAATAAAATAAAAAAATATTATACATGCATATACATGCGTGTTTGTGTGTACTTATGTATGTGAACAGAGGATATCTTTTATGATGGCAGGCTGCTATTTTTCTGCTTCATGTGTTGTAATGCTGACAGTTAACATTACGACCCCCAAACTAACATCGGTCCAAACTGTGTGCAGATCTCACGAAGCCTTAAAGTCGGTGTGGCGGCTGAGCTCGCGGTGCTGGCCCGGTTCGGTCACAGAGGGAGTCCTCTCTTCCTCCAGAGGCTGGCTGCGGCGCTTCCTCATGCTCAAGCTGGTCACCGTCCTGCTCTTCCCCTACGGCGACGAGCTCCCCCTGCTGGTCGGCTGCGGGTTCAGCCTGCGGGCTCTGCAGCTGCTCCGCTCCCCTCACATCTCCACCAAGCCGTCCGCCGTCTTCCTGCTCCAGCTGGCCCGGACGGACGCGCTCGTGCTGCTGCGCTGGCTCGTCCGGCTGGGACTGGCTGTGGGAATGTGGGCCGAGGAGGAGGCGGGACCGAACCGGACTCTGAGCGCGCTCAGCGAGCAGCTGCTGGAAGCCCATCGCCTGCCCTCGCTGCTCCTGCTGGGGCTGCTGGAAGCCCATCACCTGGCCTCGCTGCTCCTGCTGGGGCTACTAGGGCTGGAGGCCACGCTGCTGTCCCACTGGCCGCTGCAGACCCGGAGGTTCAGGACGTCCCAGTGGGCCCGACTGTGCTGCAGTCTGACGTGGGGACTGGTGCTGCTGGAGCTCGTGTGTTTGCTGCACGCGAGGCTCTTTGAGCAGCAGACGTACCTGTCCACGCTGCCCGTCGTCTCCCTGAGCCTGAGGAAGATGCTGTGGTTCGTCGTTTCGTGGATGCATTACGCCGCTTACAGCTTTAAACCACAGAGAAGGAAGAGCTCGTTTCATTGAGAGCTTCTGAAAACTCCATTCTGCTCAAACACCGAATCGTACAAAGTACAAATACTTGAAATAAGCTAACTTATAATTGAAATTAAGTTATCTTGATTGGACCCCTGCAAACTTGCGAAGGAAGTTTGCAGGGCAGTCATTGTTTTTTGTCAAGGGCAAAAAACAATAACCGCCCTGCCAGTGTTTTTAGCTGTTCAGCAGGCACGTGCAGAGGGGGGGGGGGGGCAGAAGGGGCTTGAGTCCCTGCCCCTTTTACCTTTGATGCCCCTAGTGCTCTTTTTTTATTTTATTTTTATATTTTTAAAATGTTTTTTAAATTATTATTATTTTTAATCTGTGCATCGGAAGGACTGCTTGTGCCCCTCAGCAATAATATTTATCTAAATATAATAATTTATCAAAATAAACTAGTCTGGCTGCCTTCAGTCTGATAATGACTCAGTTTCTATTCCTCCATGTTGTTCAGACTCCAGGTTCAAGGTGAGGAGGAGGAGGATCTGTGCCCTCTAACCATTAAATTATGGGAGAGAATATTTTTTCGTACACTGGTTTAAATATTGATAAGGTGAATCTGTGAGAGGGAGACCAGGTTTACTGGCCGAGTTTGAAATCTATATAAAGAGAGCGAGAGATATTAATTATGTGGAAGAAGCCGGCGCACCAGAGAGAACCTGAAACAAACAACCAACCAGAAGAGATGATTGAAGATTTCAGGCAGAACAGGGTTAGATCAAATCTTTTTTCCAACATTATGACCTTGGTGTTTTCTGGACTGGAGACGCAACAGTGAAGTTTCCATAAGAAGGAACGGAGGAGACTGGACTTCTGGAGGAAGTCTGAGGTTGAGAGCATCATCTGTTGGGACCTAAGAAGGCTGGTTCTGTTCTGGGGACGTCTGTGGAACCTCTGGAGATGGTGATGCAGAGAAAGATTCTTCATCGGATCAAGAAATTTATGGACAATCCTGACCATCTTCTTCACGAGACTGTCTTGGGAGAGAAGAGCATCCGTCTTCAGTCAGAGGCTTCTTCAGGCTCAGTGTGGCACAGACCGCTTCAGGAGATCTTTCCTGTCAAATGACTCTTTGAAAAATCTTGATGAGCTACAACAATTTTCTTTGGGATTCAAGTATTTTTTTTAAATTTCACCTGAAACAGGAAATTGAACTTCAATCGGTAAATATATTTTACCGGTTGAAATTCAATTTAAAATGAACTCAAAATGCGTCACTCTCCAACAAATAAAGAAGTCCACTGAAAAAAAATACATAACTAAGAAATAGTTGAAAATACCACCACAGAAAATGAACAAGGGAGTGCAAAACAAGCAAAAATAAAAAAAAATAATAACAATGGTTCCCATATGTTATTTTGGTGAGAAAACTCATTTTCTGTATCCTCAGTGGTAACTCGTTAAGCCTCAAAAAAGGTTTCTATTTTCTTGTCGTAATCGTTCCTCAGGACTGTGCTCTCTTCAGGGATGCTGTCTCCAAATGTCGTCAACTTCAAAACCAAAATTGAGTCTTCAGACCTCACTGTCGCTTTATCAAAGCAAACATCCCCAGCCGGAGAAGTTTGCTGTTTGGGAAGATTAGAGAAATTGTTCTCTACGAAAGAGCTTTGTTCATTGGTACAGTTTTCCACTCTTTTTGGACTCTCTTTAAATGCCATCAAAACAGAAGTTGAGCTTTCCAGCTCAACCGTCTCTGCTTTTTAAAGCAAACTTCCCAGCTGGGGAAGAATCAACAAGAAACGGATCAAAAATGTCGTTACATGTTTGTATATCAGAGACATCATAAACACTGTAAAACACCAAGTCCTACGAAGCATTTTTGTGTAGTTTCTAGTGCAAACATCTTAGTAACCTTGAAATAAGACAAAACTATTTTACAAATAGCTTTTCAGCAAGATGTTTTAAGTTAAAAATCCTTGAATATTGATAAAAGTACTACTTCCATTGGCAGATTAGCTCAAATAGCAAGATATTTTTCCAATGTTATGAGTAAAAAAATCTGGCATTGGAACTAGAACTTTTTAATCTATATTAAGAAATTATTGACCTAAAACGAGCTCTTGCATGTTTCAGAAAAAGTTACATACAAGTGGTAGTGGACATTTATCATGGTAAATTTATCAGAATAAAAATTGAGATTTATCGACGGCGCGATAAATTCCAATTGATGATATTTAAAACCCCCCAAAGTGATCGGTAATACCGATCACTATTCTTTGTTACTGGTGTCTCAAAGAAGCATGTTAAATGGTATAATTTTCAAGAGCAATATTTCGAGCTGTTATTGCTATGAAACACAGTCATAGAGTTTCCCCCCCCCAAAAAAAATGTAATAATAGTGATTATAGTCACTTATTATTGCCATGATGGCACTTCAAAGTATTGTTATAAAACTTTTAACACCCATACAGCAGAAGCTGCTCATAATGCATGAAGGGAGAGTAGTAGGAGTGATGAGAGTTTGTGAACTTTATCATTATGGAAAGCTTTAACCAAATCAGACAGAACAATATTGTTATTCCATCATCAGGCGGTCCAGTGACATCACTTCCTGTGTGTTTCAGAGGATTCTGCCTTCACGGTGTGACCTGTGGCCAGTTTCCTTTCTCCCAGAGTTCTGAGCGGAATCTCAGCCAGTAGTGAAAGGGGCGGGACAATCAACCCCATTGGCTGATATAATATCAGACCACGCCAGCCATTGGTTGCCCAATCCATCAGTAAAAACAATCACTAAAGGTTTTTAAAGACTTTTAGCACTTTTATATATATTTCTGAGTCAAACAAAACATAAAATCTAAAAGAAAAACGAATTTACTATTTTCAATAGGAGGGAGAGGGAAGTAGTTTAGCCATGTTAGCTTCTAAAATCTTTTAAGATTTTATTGGCCCAAATAAATAGGCAGTAATGTCTCTCTGAAAGTTTCTTATGATGATTGTAGTTTTTTTTTATTTTTTAAGCTTGGCTGATTGTGAGGGTCATCTGAAGCTACAACGAGCCATTTCCTGCTTACATTTTACATTTCCTGTTTGTCCAGGATCTGGACTGCAGAGTCCAGCATTTGCTGTGGTGAAGCCAGCGCTTGTTTTGTGCTCTTACGCAGAAGATTATTCAATTATTACTATCACTATTTTCCCAGAACTCTCCTTAGGATTAAAAAAAAAAAATGTATAACCAGTTACTTGAATTTCCCCACTGGGGGACAATTAAGAGTATTTCTGTTCTATTCTTGCCTACTTGACTAAGAATGCATGACTGAATGAATGTAAAAGCATTTATAATTTATTCCTCATATCGTGTTTGGGAAATTCACCCTACATCTTTAAGTATTTTGAACAAATGTGTCTTCTTCTTCCAGTCGAAGGTCTTGATGAAATGTCACATCTTGTCCATTTGGAAGGTTATCCTTCTTTACGATGGGATAAAGGGCAAAGATGCTCATGTATTGATTTCCTGTTGATCTGTTTTTATGAAAATGGCAGAAATGATGCTGCCACAATTTGTAAGTGAAGACGTGTGTGTTTTTTTTTAACAATGCTGAGTGAATAAAAAGAGCTTGTGAGATTAATTATGCACATTTCTTCCTGTTTCTTAAATCACCATTTGTAGTTTCTTTTTTTTTTTTTTTTTTTTTTTTTTTTTTTATGATTTTGATTATATTTGCATATTGTTACTGTAAAACCAACATAAGCATTTTATCGAACAGTTCACAAAGGCTTCTGCGAATTAAATAAAACGGAAATAAACCTTTTCTATTGTGATTACAGATCATTTCCAATTTTTGATTTGAATTTTTTTGACAGTGTATGAGCTGCGCGTTATTATTGTGGAGAAGTACCTGCACGTGACGACAAAAACACGAGCTGGCTCGTTTTTGGGTCAATTGGAAACGGACTGAACATTTTCTTGCAGCTTCACCTTCGCGCCGCTGGAACCGAAACGATCCTGGTGAGCGTCTGCGTTGTGATCACTGTGTAGCAAATGAGACATGTTCGTACTTTACATTCAGGGACACAGACGCCGGGAATAGCAGCAATAAAAAGAGCTTTTTAACACGTGTTGCTCATTGATGTCAACCTGAGGAATGAACTTTGTTTTCTCATCATTTCCAACGTGATTCAGAGTACAAGAGAAAAATACCGTCTGTCTGCCTCTCAATGATTCGGTCTTTTCACTATTAATGGACTGAAGCAGGGATTCTCTGATCCCAGCTGTCGCCTCAGGATGATACGGGTTTAAGCTTATTTTAATTATTAGTATCGTTTACCCTGACTTGACTTAGCTGGTCTTGGTGCAATATGTTAGTCTGGAAGCGGCACTTCAAATACAACAGCATTCTTTGCAGCCATTTTCAACAATCATGACGTATTTCATTTGCTTGCCTTCCAAAACTAAACTTCAAAACAAACACAGAATAAAATAAAAGCATCTATAACCTTAAATTGTGAGATAGAGACAGAATTGGCAGCCGCAGCTCCTAGAGTTGGGCCCATTTTTCCTGCTGTTCCCATCAGAAAGCAGCTGAAACACCAGCCGATAAACTTTGTGACGCAACTCGACGTGGTGCAGATTAAATATAGCGTTGTTTTACGTAGCGCTGGTTTTGCAGGAGCATGATCGGAACATGCCTACGGGATGAGCGGTGTTTACTTCCTCGTCGATAGGACTGTCAAATGTTTCCAACCGAGATTTCCAGGGTTTCAATTTAGAAGGCCTTGGGTGAAGACCTGCAGCTTGACGTCTTTAATCTCACTGAGTCACCAGGCTGGTTTTGTGAGCTGGCGGCAACGTTCCCTACCTGTCATATGGAAAAGAAAAGGAAACAATATTAGCGACTACAAAATAGACACGCCTTGGCTGCAGGGCAACCTCTCTAGCAATTTTACGCTAACATTCACACACCAACCGTTTATTTACTTAGTTTTAACCTCACATTTAAGCTCATCTTCTTCCTCCTTTCAGTCCCTCGTGAACTTTCCGTCAGTTGTCTTTAGGCACGATCCAGAGTTCTCCACCAACCACCTGCTGCTTACTCATAGCGGCGAGGTACCAGTAACATCGATACGTTTTTAAAGTAAAACAAAATGTGATGCATTTTCTTTGAGTAAATGACCTCAGCTTAGTGAATTTATTGTTTTTCAGCCGCCTGGTTTCTGTTTTGCAAGGACACACACGCACACGCACGCACACGCGCACGCATGCACACACACACACACGCACGCACACGCACACACACACAGAGGCTCTTCGGTGTGTTTGAGTCAAACAGGGTCAAACCGACAACGCGGCACGCTGAAAATGCACAGTCGGCACAAATGCACCCTGACGTCTCAGATATCAGCTGCTTCAATCGGCGGCCATGCTGCGATGGCGAGACAAATCGCAAAAAGAACCTGATGGAGGTGTTTGCGCCACTTTATTTCACGTTTTGTTACACCGAAAAGAACCAAAATCTTGAAATGGTGCACATTTGTTGAGTGGACTATTAACAAGATACAAATGTGTTAATAAAAGAAATGTTTATAAACATGTAAATAAATATATTTAGAAATAATGTTTTATTCATAAATATTTTCTCATAAATAAATACAAATATTTAAAAATTTTTATAAGAGTCTAAAATATATTTTTTATAGATTAATTTATTTAAAAAAAACTTTTCTACAAAAAATAAATCAATTTGTGACATGTGTTGATAGAATAAATTTTAATAAAAATATAAATAAATATTTTTCTAAATTATGTTATTTAGAAATAAATATTGTTATGAATATAAATATAAATATATATTTGTTTTATAAATTTAAAAATTAATACTTTTTTATAAATCAATTTGTAAAAACTGAATTTATTTTTTATTTTATAAAGAAAAATAAATCAATGTGCACCATTTTTCAGATCTTTGTGTGTTTTGTCCTTCATCCTGTTTTGCACTACTGTGTGTTGGTCTGGCATATTAAAAGATGTAAGAAGGTAAATTATCTGCAGGTGTCTTTATATACAAACAGAGGTACTTACTGTAGATTTACTGTAGTCTCCTGGTTTAAGCAGCTTCAGTTTGCTTTCCTGCTATTTGTGTTATGACCAGCAGGTGGCAGCAGAGAACTGCTGCGCCACTTTTTTAAGTCATATCCAACAAATTCAGCAGAAAAAAGTAAAAAGTTTGCATTAAGTTCTAGTTAAGGTTTGGGTTATAAATGTACTGTTCAAGGGTAAGCAGGCTATAGAAATGAATGTAATAAGTAAATGGGAGTGAATGTAAAGTCTTTGTAAAGACAGAAATGCATGTGTGTGTCTAGAACTAATCAGTTATGGTTGGAAATGGAGGAGCAGCACTCTTCCTTCCCGTGATGCTCTCTGCTTGGCAGTTAGCAGCTCTATGCAGCTTGTGTTTGACAATTCTCCAATTGACAGATTTAGTTTGTTTCTTGGATGAATGCTAGCAAATGTATCTATTCAGTATATACAATCAAAAACCATGGAATAAACATGGTGGTATAGATCACTACTGAAAATCTGAAAAGAAAAGTTTTCAAATAATCACGTAAGCATGATTATTGTTATTATTATTATTATTATTATTATTATTATTGGGTTCTTTGTTATTGATGCTATTTTTGGAGGTATTTTTCTTGTGAAATTTGAAGTGTAATGATTTTTCATCCACCGTCGTTCAAATGAAAGAGATGCTACACTAATGGGTCGACCATTAAATATAGGTTTAATTGTTATATGTCTGTAGTATTCAACCAATAAATGAAACGTTGCGTGGTTGGATAACGAGTGGGGATGCTGGTGAGTTTGTACTTTCACCACATTGCGGCTGATGTTTGCAGATGCAAACGTCAGTCAAGGAAACGTTTCCCTCCAGTTCGACAAAGCCACAATGAGATCATAAAGATAAAAGAAGAAAGTCGCATCATGAGTAAGACCTGCCCTTTCTTAGCACGCTATGTGTCTGTACTGCAACCTTTGAAAAAAAAAGTCTAAACAGGTTTGGGGTGGAAAGAAAACACTTCTGAGGAACGGAAAAACAACATTTCCGTTCCTCAGCTTAACAACCGGCTGCAAGGCGACGTGTCTGTGTTTAAAAAGTGGCTGGAGAGCAGCTAATAGTTCTGTTGGATCCTCTCGGGTTCGGGACAAACCACTCCGCTGAACCTGGGCCAGGAAAGACTGTCCTTCGTGTCGGTCGTCCACGAACACGTTGAAGTCGATGAAATCGTATCAGGACTCTTCAGATGGGTCGGTGGCTAAGTCCAAGATAAGTCAAGACAGGCAGAAACAGGTTTACAGTCAATCAATCGAGTTTATTTGTGTACCGCATTTTGGCAACCATGTAGTTCACATAGTCAACTGTGAAACCAGTAATAGATGTAACAAAATAATGACGTTTATCACTTGGGGTAATTAATGAAAATAGAAGAAACACGGCAAAAAGGTAATCGGCAGATTACTATTTTCCCTGAACAGATACTACCCTGTACACTGTTTTACCGTATTTTGGAAAAAGCCATTTAGTGTTTTTCAAAAATATTCTCAGATAAATAAGCTTTTTAAAACCTAAGCCTTTCACGTGTGCGGACAAATTTTAGCTTGACTCTAAATATGTGTGTGATTGTGCAGCGAGGGCTCCTCCCCACGCCTGTGTATTGTCCTTCTCTCTCTGCAGGGAGACGTTTGTCGCTAAATGTAAATGAAACCTTCGGCTATTTTAGGTTGCGAGGCAGAGTGCACGATTCCGAAGCAAGACTTTATATTTAAACTCAGCAGTCAAAACAAACTTCCTCCACCCGCTCAAGATCCACCAGGATGCCAGACTCGCATCGCCGCGGCAACAACGCCAGCTATCGGGCTATTTGGCTAAAAGAAAGGCCTTTCAGCCTTATACGGCGTGGGTGGAGACGGATGGCTTCTTCTCACGAATAAAGCGAAGGAGCACATTAAAACGTAGAACTTCATCCAAACATAAAGAGACGACAAGGGAAGCCGGCTGGAGCGAGCTGTTCAGATCGTTTCTGGACATTTTCGTTTTGTGAACAAAGAGAGGAATGCGGGGAGTAATCACCGCAACGCAGAGGGGCGATCAAACTGAACAGTCAGCAGGAAATACAGAACGACACAACACACTTCCACGCATTCAGCCTGAACACGGGCGATGTGTTACTTCATGTTTTCAAACGTCCAGCAGGTGAAAGGACTGGAGTCTTTTGATTCTCATCTAGGTTCCTTGAATAGCAGAGTGACAAAAAAAAAAAAAAAAAAAAAAATCTTCTGATTTCTTCAAAGACTTCAAATCTTTCGCTGAATTTTGAAGATTTCAAATTCATGGACAAAGAAAAGCCATAAAAAGTCAAACCCTAACTGGTCAGGGTTAGGGTTAGGGGTAAAAGAGATAACCGGAGAGAGCGGAGATTGCTTTGCAGCTTTCGCACAACCAGTATCACGGAGACGACCAGCTCTGTCTGCACAGGCTGGGGTCAGTCTGGTCAGTCCGTCTGTCTCGCCTCTCCGTCTGGAGGAACAAGCTCTGACCCACAGCTGCTCAAGCAGAAAACCCTCCGGTGTAAAGCCTCCGATCGACCTCGGCCTGCGGCTTTAACGAGACGAACGGCGTCGATGGTTACCGCCGCGTATTTATTTCGTTTAAATCTGATCGTCACAGCTGAACTGTGGGGGCCACAGCTGGCTCCAGACCATAACACTAACCAGGACACAACTCTGTCCTTGTGTTAATATCTGTCCATAAAGCCCCACAAAGCGCAGGACTCCTGCGCTGGTACAGCCTCGCTGCCTTTGTACGGCTCTGTTGTCAGGGCAGAGGTATGTATGGCACAACAGGGCTGCCCCCAAAACTCTCCTGGAGCCAGTGAAATAGAGGATGGGCTGAGGCGAAGGGAGGGCAGCAAAGGAAATACACTCATCATCGCATTAAAGGAGAGATGGACAGAGGAAAAGAGGAGGGGATGGAGGGCGGGCGGGTGGAGGAGGAGGACGAGTGGGGCTGCAATAATAGGGTTTTTTTTTTGTTTTGGTTGGTGTGACTCACAAAGGCTTGGCCTGGTTAGCACTGCTTAGTTACCGTTACCAAACACATTAGCAGCCAGGGGCCCAGCATGAGGACTGAAGGGCGTCTCTGTTCTTCAATCTAACCCGGTGTTAGTTATGATGGACCTACAAAACACCTGTGACTTTTGACCCTTTGCAACTAAGTCACTTAATCATGCGAGGCGCCATGTCGGACATCGAAAGTGAGGGACGGATCTGTTGAACAGAGCAACTGCGATTGTCGTTCCAATTTCTGTCTGCCAACTCGGACCCTCAGTAGCCATGGCTTCTACTTATTTTAAATCCAGCTAATTTGTCTGTGGAGGAAGCAAACCTATTTGGCGCTCATAGACCACAGTATTTCAATAAGTTGGAAATTGCTAGCATAGATTCCGACCCTTAAAGGCATTTCCCCGTATCCCCGAGGAGACCTAACCCTCTGGCAGTCCTAAGAGATGGGGAGGAGGCGGGGAGATTTGGACCCTCTGTGATGTCACATGTGCTGTTACGAGTTTTTTGTGTGCGTGTGGTTTCAGGAACTGACGGTCTGATGGGACAACCCCCTGCTTCCCACCTGTCCAACCGTGACATTTGCTGTGCCCCTTCTGAGCGTCGCGCCAAGACCACGAAAGAATTGAAGACCTACAAAGTTTACACACTCACTAGTTTTTTGCTGCATTAGTTCCAGTGAAAAGTTTGAGAACCCCTGGGCTCGCATGATAGTAGTTCATTTTCTCCATGGTTGCTAAGGATTAGAGGCCTATCTTCTCTATCCTGCGATATTTGATGGTATGAAGTCATAGCTTGAAGAAAGTTTAGTATTGTGTGGAGGAGAAGACGCTCAGAAAACATCTCAATGAAACTTGATCGTCTCTGAGCACCGATATTGATTTGCTTTATGTGATTACTTTCAAAATTACTACAAACGCATGGCTCAAATGGAGAAGGAAAATAACTAATGACACCATTACTGGTTGTGGGAAATACTTAAAGGAAAACTTAGAATGTTTTGTTGTTTTTTTGTTTGTTTTTTTAAAGGGAATCTAATAGAGATGTCTTAAGTAGCTTGGCACTTCACTTCACTTTAGATGAGTTTGATGGCACTTCACTGAACTCTGATGTGGGAATTTGTTTTAGGTCCAACAGGAAAGATTTGGAAATATATATTAATATTTAAAATCCTCAGAAACATTTGGTTCTTTGCTCAAAACTTCAAAGTCAAAGCACCTCAAGCAAATGTATTGGCTAAGCCTGCCAGAGGCACACCTGCAGAAATAACCGTAAAGATTGAAGGTCATACAAGCATGTTTACATTTTATAAATGCAACATGTCCACTATATAAAAAGTTTCAATCTCCAGGACCAGCTAGTTTGGATTTGTACTGAATGAAGAAGCCACACAACTAATATGACGAATGATAAATTCTGAACCTTTTCTTTAAAGTTTCCGTTTTTAGCCTCCAGTGAGAAAGAAAAATATGGGACACACATTTATGGTTCAAGGAAAACAAAAGCACACGGACAGTTTTTATGCTTTCGTTTCACGTAATCGGAAACCGAATCCCCTTGCAGACGGCAAAATGTGATACTCTTCACCCCAGACATGTTTGAAGTCCGGAGCTGTTTTATTATTATTACCGAGTCCGAGGAGAGAGGCTGTCAAATAAGAAATGCTTCGCGCCCGCTTTGCAGGCTTTGCAGGCTTTCAGTCAAGCGGACGGGCCCCTGATCCAAACTGACCCCTCCGTATTGGAAAACGCTTTAGACGGCTGTGTAGACTAAACAAAGCCAGAGTTTCTCTGCCCAGTCCTAAAAAAACCCCGAAGCGTTCTTAAAAAGCACTTCCTGCACCGAAGCCCATTAAAGATGAGCGCTGTCTGTCGGCCCAAGACCGAGCGCTGCGTGTCCATACGGCCGGGAATTTAAAGAATGGACTTTGTTTTATGGTTTGCTTATAAATGGGGTTGTCTTCGGTTTCTCCAAAAGCAATCCCCTCAGCGAGGAGATAGGAGCCATTTGTCTGGAAACATTACTTGGTGAACTTAGTGGTAGAGATACCACTGAGTTTCTTAACATGTTGTCCTGTTAAGAAATGTTCTCGTGTGACCAGTCTGAGGTTAACATTTATTAAAAATAGGCTATTTAAATTTACATTTTTTATTTTTTTAGCTTTACAACATGCTTTAATGTTATTCCCTCATCAAAAACATGCCTGGACAGTTGCCTTGACTCTTTCATGCATGTTTGAGAAATCCTTTGATCTCCATGGCAACCATTTAGCTGTGCAAAACGCCTGGTTGGACCTAGCCCCACCTTTGAGGCGCAGCTACACCTCGGAGCTGCAATTTCCAAGTTCCTGCCCCACTCAGCTCCTTCAGACTAGCCGGCAGCAATTAGCAAACACCTAAGCTGAGCTTGTTACACAAGCTACTTTTCAGTGCAACGCTGATAAAAACGTTGTTAGAGGGGTAAAAGAGGAGCCATGTTGTGACGACCTCCTGTAGGCGGAGTTTCAGAAAGAGCAGAAGCTTCTTAAAGAGACAGAGGTCAAATTTCAAAGTGGCAAATTACACAGTAAAATTTCTTTTGAGTAATATTTGACATGAACAGCACTTTTACAACAGCTAAAGTTAACACAGTTACTTGACTGTGCTTAAAAAATATGTCCTAGAAAACACACGATACTGCCCTTTTAAGACCTTGGTCACTTTCCTAAAATATTTTTAAAAAGGCTGACATTTAGGGAACAATGCAGTCTGCAAGTGCTTTGTCTTGATTGTTTCTTTAAGGACCCAGAAGGGAAGAATAAATAAAAAAGAATATATAATCATCCCCATGGGGTTTCCACGGCACAGCAGCCTCCGTGTATGGCCATATCCCCCATTTATAAAAAAATGTCCATCTAAGAACTTGTAACAATGACAAAAATGCAACCTTGATGAAAGAAGCAGCCCAACATGACGCAGTGGAACACAGCTCCACACCATTCATCCCAATAAACTCTAACTATTCAAAACACGATGGAGTGATGTTTTACAGTTCAGCCTTTCATTTCGGCCCCTCACAGCTCCTGCCTTCCGGTGCCCGTCAGGAGAGGAAGCCGTGGAACGGTGGTTCTAGGTGTTGCGCACATCAAGCACGGCAAAAACCTAAAGCTGTGGAGGATTTATGTTAGGAAACGCCGTGAGGGAAATCTGTTTTCATCACTCATGCGTTCACGAACACATGTTCCTCAACGCCGGTAATTAAGGAGGCTTGAAGGCTTGTGCTGGTGTGTGTTGGGCCGTGTGTGTCCTCGCAGTTATGTGTGTCTGGGTTCAGTAGTGAGCAGGATGTCCTGTCCTCCCTGCTGCTATTGTGGAGCGGTCAGCCTGCCAGACGGCCACAAAGACCACTTCCCCTCTGTCCAGAGCCTCTCTATCTGTATGTCACTCACACACACACACCCACACACCCACGGTCATAGCCCAATGCCATCCTGAAAACAATGGGGACCTGTCCAACGCCGCCCTGCCACCTGGTTAAAAATAACTCCTTTGGTGGCCTCAGACATTATGACTGTGTTGTAACAATGGTGTGGCAGCACTTTGATCAACCGAAACAGCAAGATACCGTCACCCTGAGACTTCATGCACCCAAGCCAGTAGCTTTTTATTATGTTGTTGTTGCGGTTCTGCTGGTAGACGGTGAATTTATTTTAGGCCTTAATTCTGTTTTCTTTGTGACCTTTTCGTCTGTGGGGACGTTTTAAAGCGAGTCAGCTCCATGTCGCAACCGAGACAAGCACGTTACGTCTCTTTCAACGAATCGAAAGATGTTTTCAGGCTGTTGCAATGGCTGCAAAGACAGGAACAGAAAACGTTGAATTAGATCAGCTCTAACCTGGAACCGTTTCGGCCCTCCTACCGACAGCCCGCAGATCCTTCTTACGACCAAAACCCAAGCTTCATCTAGAGAGAGAGAGAGAAAAAAACAACAGCCCACATAATGACGCTGCCACCACCGTGCGCCTCAGTGGGCGCGTTTTTGAAGTCGCACACCAAAAGCTGGAGTTTGGTTTCATCAGCGGATTGCACACGTGCCGAATCACATGTTGAATGCATCATGTGTTGGAGATGATCATAGATGTTTTTGAGAGCGAATGAAGGTGCAAACAGATAGACGGTTAATCGGAGGCCCTCCTCCTCCTCCTCTTCCTCCTCCTTCATCCTCGAGGTGCTATTGTCTCGCTTCCTGTGGCCGAGCAGCCCTCTGTGTCCGCGCGCGCTCGCGCACAGTCTCTCTCTCTCTGTTTCTCTCTCTCTGTCGCGCGCGCGCTCGGCAGCAGTTCTGGGGTGACTGTGATTGCGGTCCGGTCCGGTCCGGACGACCGGAGCAAGTCGTCGGGATTAATGGAGGGACTCAGACCCGCGGGATTTGCTCCAAGCTCATAAGCTGCTCTTCTCTCGCCGGGGAGCCGGCAGTCGGCCTCGGAGCGCGAGGGGGTCGGAGGGGTGGGAGGGGAGGGGGGGGAAACCTCGAGCGAGTGGTTCTGGAGAGTTTTGGTCCAAACGAACAAAGACCGGGACTCCGGACCTTTGACAGCCGGAAGCCCCTCGGTGAGGCGGGCTGTCATCAGCTGCCGGTGAGTGTCTCTGCACACGGGCCTGCTTTTTGCTCAAGGTGTTCTGTCCAGAGGTTTTTAACTTCTGCAACAACATATATTTACAAAAAAAAAAAAAAAAGAGATACATAATTAATTTACCAAACTGCAGAAAACCGGATTGCTGTGTGTGGATGTGTGAAGGACTTCCTGAAGCATCACACTTGGCAACAGGCGTGATGTTGCATGATAAGTATTTGTTAAAATGAACAGTGATGCTATGTAATCCCATTTAAAGATGCCTATAGAAAAGTTATGGAGAAAGAAAAGGGGGGAAAAAAAGACAGTTTTAAATCTTGTGTTTTTGTTGTGAATAGCAGGTTCAGTGAGATAAATGTGAATCTCTATGAAAGGTAGGTGGGAAGGAGCCAGCTGGTGTTTTGAACCAAAGACCTACAAGGCATGAAGTGAGTAAAAGCACCAATGGAGACGGCCAAAAATGTTAAAGATGCAAAACGACAGGGCAGCAAAGTGACCAGCACCAGGCGGCCATCTTGCAGATCACCCCCTGCGTGTCGTTGTTAGCTTAAAAAACTTTGGTTTGGATGAGATGTTCCCTGTGTGAGAGAGCGGCGGCCGGAGCTGCTTTCGTTTCCGCTCCGTCACTGTTTCGCTCCCGTCAATGTTCCAACTAGCAAAAATTTGAGCTGTCGGGGTTTTTTTTTTCAGCCAGCTGACCGGTCGTGCGCAGCTTTCTCATTAAGATCGTAGGAAACGTGCGACAAAACAAAAGAAGGTGGTTTTGAAACTGTAGTGAGTTAAACCTAGTGCTTGTTTTGCTAGCACATTGTCAAGACGTTTGTCATTGAACTAAAATGTTATTTAGTTTCAAGTTAGTTTTGTTTTCGTTGTTTTTTTTTTTCTTTCTTTTTTGTAATTCGAGTATACTGGACCACAGTGTCTCTCCTCAATGCCAATGACTTTCTCCTACTTCATGATTCTCTTTCTGCCGCGTCAGAAAAACCGAAATCGCTGCTTTCTCGACTCGCCAACCTTCCCACTAAGGTCCAGTAAGTTAGGCCTTACTGGACTTTGTTTCCCTTGAACGTCTTTGTGTCGTTATTGTTCTAAAGCAATGAAATGTCGCAAGAGTTTATGGGAATTTGTACTACTTTTGATGTAGAAAAGGTTACACTTTTAAGTTTCAGCTAAATTTCGTAAAATTACAAACCTTGATATCACCAGCAGATTGGTTGTTGAGCTAATATTTAGGATGACATGAAGTGGTGAGTTCTACCTTGAAAAAGGGCAAAATTTCCAGATTATAATAAACTGGCAGAAACCAGCATCTTGTTCTACGGTTCACTTCCTCCTGAGGGTCCGGACTCTTGGCTATTGGGAAACTATTGCTTCCTGGAGGCGAGAACTCTGTTAAAGTTTGACATTTTTCACAATCGCTAATATTTGCCCCTGACGTAGGTGAAGCTAACCAGAAATCGCTGCCAGTAAATAACCGTCCTCCACTGCCGGGAGAGAGGTGCCGATCCGAACGAGACGGCTGGTTGGCGTTGATTCAATATTGGGAAGTCTGAACAACACGAACTGATCAGCTTCGCTCGCTTCCTTCGCTGCCATTGCTAAAACAAATTCTCAAACAGCGCAAAAAAGGTCAACATCGTTGTTCACAACTTATCCTACTCGCCGATTGGCCTGCTCAAAAATCGACTGGAGAAATCCAAGTCAATGGGAGGAAGCCCAGACTCACTGGAAGGGGATTACAATCGAGAGGAGTTTCATAGAAAGGCTAAGATTATAATCCCTTCCAAACCACTGACACGCACATCGCTTCACGTGTTCCTTTTCTTCTTCACTGAAACGTCGTCGGGACGTCCGCGGAGGTGTTTCTCAGTGCGACACGAGCCTGAACAGAATCATCTGTGACCCCAAGACGTGGGTTTAAAACACAACTCTCTTTTTTTTTTTTTTTTTTTTTTTTAAGTTGTTTTCCCCCCCAGCCTTCCCTGTCCTCCCCCTTGCTTGTGTGAGAAAAGAACAGCTGGATGTGAGCCGGGCCCGAACTCGATCTCTCCGTGTCAGCGGGTCCCAGAGGCCCGTTTCTGTCGCTGCTGCGTCCGGCCGCGGGGGTAAAGCCCTCGTAACTCCGCAGCTGTCCGCTACGATCCCGCCGCGTGAGGTGCACTCACTCACTCACTCTTCTCAGGACCGAAATCCCCTCGGCAGGGCCTCAAACGGAGCCCCGTCTAAAGCGTCGCGCAGAAAGTGGCACGCAGAGACCCGCTTGAGGATTGGCACATGTGAGTGTTTGCCTGCTTGTGTGCTCGCATGCGGAGGCTTCTGAATATGTAAATGTGTGTGTTTGCTGCAGACGGGTACAGTGAGGCCATTGTGAGGGTTGGATGGGAGGCTTTCGGGGGGGGGGGGGGGGGGGGGGAAAAAAGCGGGGGGGGAGGGAGGGGAGGGGGGGGGGGGGGGGGGGGGGGGGGGGGGGGGGGGGGGGGGGGGGGGGGGGGGGGGGGGGTGTGAAAACGCAGTGGAGATGTCAGAGTGCAGCTGGCGCAGGACGGGGTCTTCGGGCCGGAGCGGCGCGTTGAAGGAGATCAGGCTGATCCGGACGGGTCTTTACAGGAGAGGCAACTTACCTCTGCTTTATAACGTAATAAGTCCAGTTCGACTTGCTACAATGACCACTGACGATGATGTGAGTCATTGATTATTCTGTCTGTTATTCTGACGATTAATCGGATAAAAAAAAAAAAAAAAAATGTAACGCGTTGCGTCGATTTTTCATTGAACTCCCTAAACCTTTTTCTTTTTATACAGTATTAGAAATATCCAAAAGATAAATAAACAAATAATCCATTCCCTTTCTTAAATAAACATCTCATTGCCTAAAATGCAACAACACGGCGTTCTTCCAGTGAATTTGAATGAGTGAAAATGAAACTGTGTCACTTGCATGTTTCACAAAGAGACTACTTATTCTGAAACACGGGGAGCCAATTTGCTCTTCTTTCCTTTGGTTTGTTGTTTTGTTGTATTTCCTTCCAATTCATGCAAAACACTTTGATTTACCTTGTTGCTGAAAATGTGCCATACAGATTAGACTACCTCTCCTCCTTTACTCCAGTTAGCGATTCATCCATTCACAGCGATAAATCACTTTGTTTCAGGCCGTAAAAGGGAATCTTGCACTAGTTCAGACTTGTATCTACTTGAAGTCGGTTGTCTTTTGTGGAAAAACAAAATCTTAAGTACATTTCGTTTTTTTTGTCTGTAATCGGGGTGAAGTTCTGCAACGGTCCAGAGTAGAAATACGCCAAACACCAGATGTCGTTGCCATCTGATTTTAGCCACCTGTTCACGGCCTCAGCAGATTCTAAACAGCTGTTTTCACATGACGTGTGACTAACAAACCCAAACCTTGCGTGTCAAAGCTTTTATTTTAAGAAATCAGCTCTGCAGCATAGAATAGGCAGTATAAAGTTTACTGCTTGGGTGGTTTGCATTACTTTAGCTGTTAGTGCCAAGTGGACGTCCAGATTTTCCATCACTCGTTGGACAAATGTGAGAGATGCTCGGCTACGTCTCAAAACAGTCCTACAGTCCACCACTTCCCCTGAATTACAAACATTTCAGTAAGTAAACAAACACAAGAACTGCCTCCAAACCGAGCGACCCGGCAGCTGGAATCTGCTCGCAGATTCTTCTGTGCACCTGGATGCCGGCTTTTAAATGCGTGGCTGCCGAGGAACGTCACAGAAAGCTTCTTCTTGACCACATCAGTCTGTAAAACCCACAGGACAGTCAAACCAGGCCCACAAAGGCTCAGCAGAAAACGCAAAGGCTGTGGATCACAGCAGCTCCTTTTCCATCCTGGTGTTCATGCTGTGGTGTTTATGCACCGCAAACACATAAAATGCTACCAAGTGCTTCTGATCTGGTGCAAATGTCCTAATACACTTGAAGCAAGACAAAGCGAACTAACAAATCACTTTCCAGCAACACATATGAGCCATTTTGTCAGTCAATAATTCCTTAATGTTGATTTTAAAGTACTTTTCCCACCAGCGTATTTTTTCACTTATGCAAAGAGATTTTTCCCAAAAGTGAAATAATCTGCCAGTGGACCTAATACTCTTTTATATATCAATATTAATGAATTATTGACTGAAAACAATCTGCTGTGTCTTCCTGATGAAGGTAGTTTGGTTTTAATTTCAAGTGTACTCAGATATTTCCAGTAGAAATTAGGCTGAAAATACTTGGCAGCATTTTGTGTTGTTTTAACTAGGAGCCACTTTGAATCAGGAATGTTTGCATGGTGAGAGCCGGAAATTAAAAGCAGACTGTCGTCGAGTAAAAATCTGCATGGATTTCCTGAATTCAACATTTAAAACGAAAGGTAAACAAGTTGGTGTCTTGAAGCCCTCCATTGTTCTTTTTATGCACATTTCTAACATTTCGTTTGTTCCCTGTTTTTATCGCTGCGCACATTCATGGTTTGCTTTCTGGGGAACGACTTTTATAGTCTGGAAGTTCCTGAGTGCCGTTTCCTTTTCTCTCCGCAGGAGGACCAGCGATCCGAGCAGCCGCGCATCCTGACTGAGTCCGGCTCCGTCCGCCTGGGGGTCCGTGATGACTTGGAGGGGGCTTCAGCGGACGGTCCTCTGCTGACACCCAGATTTCCGCTGCTTTCCCAAGGATCTGTTTTTGTCCTTTTTGTTTTTGTTTTGTTTTGTTTTTCACAGTGAAGACTTTGTCTCTTCCCTCGCCATGGCCAGCCTTGTGATTAACGAAACTGGAGTGGAGGATTGCGGGATCGACGACTCCTTCAAGTACAACTTGTACTCCGCGGTTTATAGCGTGGTCTTCGTTTCGGGCCTGGTGACCAACTGCGCCGCCCTCTTCGTCTTCTGCTTCCGGATGAAGATACGCAACGAGACCACAATGTTCATGACCAACCTGGCGTTTTCAGACTTGGTCTTCGTCTTCACGCTGCCGTTCAAGGTCTTCTACAACGTCAACCGCAACTGGCCCTTCGGAGACGGGCTCTGCAAGGTGTCCGGGACGGCCTTCATCACCAACATCTACGGCAGCATGCTCTTCCTCACCTGCATCAGCGTGGACCGCTTCCTGGCGATAGTCTACCCGTTTCGATCGCGCTCCATCCGCACGAGGAGGAACGCGGCGCTGGTGTGCGCCGCCGTGTGGCTCACCATCGTGGGCGGAGGGATATCGGTGACCTTCTTCTCCACCATCAACAGCAGACACAGAGCCACCACATGCTTTGAAGGATTTTCCAAGAACACCTGGAAGACCTACCTCTCCAAAATCACCATCTTCATAGAGGTAAGCTGAGCTCAGCCAGATGTAAAACATGTTCAGTAAGACATCTGGAGACACACAGCAGGCAGGCTCTGCTTTACATCTTTTCACACATTTGTCAAAACTTTGCGCTTTATTGGGGTTTGAGACGGTAGACCAAAGCAAAATGCTGCACTACTTTGAGCTGAAGGAAAGTGATACACATTCACTTCAAAGATTTCTGAAGTGTTGACAACTTCAGCCTCCGGTTGATGGAGAGATTCAGGCTGTAAGTGCATTAACGTCCAGTTCAGCAAAGTATTGCCTCGGGGGAGTTGGGTGGTGAGCGTAAGCAACACTTTTCGCATTTTATTTGTAAATCCTTGGATCAAAACCATGCATCATTATGACTCCACGTCAGAATTAGAAACTACTTCAGCCTTTACCATCCAAAGAGCCATTTTGGCTCCCACTCCAAGTAAATAAAGTTTCTTTAGAGCCGCAAAAGTCACATTGCCTTTTGAAAGAAGTACAATTGATCATCATTTTTGAGAAATACAGTACCTATAATAGGTAATGTGTTGTCATTTCTAGAGAACCACAGTTTTATTACTATTTGTAGGCGTTGAGGTAAAGGTTTAAAGGGTGAAATGTTTTGCAGAAAGAGGATGAATGCATTTCCTGCTATGGAATGTTTATATTTGTGAATAAAACAGCATCTAGTTTCCGATATAACGACAAGAAAAATGGGTCTAAATGAATATTATTTGTATTTTTAGTGTAACTCTGTTGTGGAAACTTGCTTTAGTGTTGATACCAATACTTAAAAACTCCAGCCAGAGCTTTTGGGAGCCGTTGTGGGAGCTCCAATGAGCCACTCGTGGCTCTGGAGCCGCAGGTTGAAGACCTTTGACTTACGGTAGTTGGCTTAACTTGACAGCATGTGAAAAACATGCAAGAGAATCAACAGCAGCAATATGTGTCACAATTACCAAAATCAATTGATAATATGTCTGGTAAAATAGTGAATAGTTTCACTGAACTCTGATCCAGAACCGCACAGGATTCTGGGGGATGTAGGCAGAGGAAACGCATCAGCTGGTTCAGCCTCTCACTGCCTGCTAAGCTGGTCGATATGATAAACTAAAGACGATTTAGGCAAAAAAAAAAAAAAGTCATTCAAGTCATTTCGAAAAGCACTGCATGTCCTTTAACTCTCCTTCGCCTCCTCAGATCGTGGGTTTTCTCTTCCCCCTCCTGGCCAACCTGGTGTGCTCCTCCCTGGTTCTCCGGACGCTGCGCCGCCCGGTCAGCGCCGGCCACGGCTGCGACAGCAAGAAGCGCGTCCTGCGGATGATCGTGGTCCATCTCACCATTTTCATCATCTGCTTCGTCCCGTACAACTTCCTGCTCTTCCTGTACGCCCTGGTGCGGACCCAGGCCCTGGCGAACTGCGCCGTGGAGCGGTTCGCGCGGACCCTGTACCCCATCACCCTGTGTCTGGCCAGCCTCAACTGCTGCCTGGACCCCGTGGTGTACTACTTCACCTCGGAGAGCTTCAAGAAGAGCCTGACCATCGGTGGCAAGGGGTCCGGCTCGCGGCCCGAGAGCATCCCGCGCAGCGACAACGAGGCCCAGGACA
The DNA here is from genome assembly GCA_010277015.1 of Poeciliopsis turrubarensis. Classification (NCBI taxonomy): domain Eukaryota; kingdom Metazoa; phylum Chordata; class Actinopteri; order Cyprinodontiformes; family Poeciliidae; genus Poeciliopsis; species Poeciliopsis turrubarensis. The sequence goes on along the minus strand of VMRN01000012.1, from coordinate 7,303,409 downwards.
CGGCCGTCCCCAGAGACACTCAGTCCAGCAACGGGAAAGACGCCACAATATCCGACAGCCAGCTATGACTCGGCACTGTCAGGGGGGAAAACGGGCCGCGGGCGGGTTCTGGAGGAACCCTGAACTTGAACAACAATCATCTGTTTAATTGTGGAAGTGGAAAACAAGTAGCTCAGCAGATTAGCTAAGACCAGAGGTAAGTCCTGAGGTATGGCCTGGGCTTTGTGGATTAATCCAGCACTGGAGAACAGAGGAATGTATCTGTGTTTGTTATAACACACACACATACACACGCGCACACCCACGCACACACACACGCACACGCACACACACACACACACACACACACGGGCAGAGGGGTGGCAGATCCGCCGTGACAGAGACAAGGAGCCGCTCAAAGAGACTCACAAACACACAGACTGACTCTGAGCTGTGCGTAAGATGGAGATTTTACTCTCGTTGTTGGTGTGAGCCGTTTCCTGCGTCTGTAACATCTTTATTGTTAGAAAGTTTGAGCTCTGACAGTCCGTCATATCATCGATGCAGCGACTCTGATCCGCACGGCGGGGGCTCAGGGCCGCGCTCAGGAACCGAAATTAAAGTCATCCAATTACGAGAATACAAGTTGTAGTGCTAACAAGATAAAATCGTCATTTTAGCAGAACAAAGTTGCACGAGAATAACGTTGAAATAATACTGGAATAAATATTTGAGAAGAAAGTTGAGATATCTTTGAGCATACAGACATAATGTTGACTTCATTTTATTTTTTCGGAATAAAGTCATGATTTTATGACTTTATTCTTGTGTCTTTATTCTCAAAATATCACAACTGTATTCTCATATTATTTACACTTCATCCTCATGATACTGTGGCCTTATTTTGTCGTGTCATTAAATCCTTTTCTTAGCGTGGCCCAGTCACTCCGTCGTAGTGCATTGTGCTCAGATCAGGTAATCCTATGTGAAGCAGTATTATGTCGACCTGCTGAATTAAATGTGTGTCATGCTGAAGTTTTGTTTAACTTAGTGTCTTTTTGATTCTCCATTTATCCGTTTGCCGCCTTTATTTATCGTTCCTTTTCCAGCTCGGTCCCCGGTTAGTCAAGCCTCCTCTGAACTGGACCGTAGGGTTTCAGTCCTGGAGGAGTTTTTTTGTCCACTCTGGCTCACCGAGTGGCCCAGAGTGGCCCTGTTTGAGGACTTCGGCCTGCGTGCCGAGTCGCAGGCCAGGCGCTGATTATGACTTGAGAAACGGCCCATTGTTTGCCTCTGAATGAGGGCTCTCTGCCCTAATCTGGCATTAGACTGCAGATCTGCTCAAAGTCTCTTACAAATATGCTCACATTCCACAGAACGGATGAACTCTCCTGCATGTTTACCTCGCAAACCGGAGCTCTGGGCAGTGCTGAGTCAGCGCACTCAGAGGAAGAAAATGAAAAAAGTGACATTAGTTTCTACAAATGAATCGTGTGCAACCTTTTACTCTGGATCGCAGCGGAAATGTAAAGAGTGGTGATGGAGAAAAACAACATTTGCCGGGAGGAAAGCCACAAACACTCTCATTAGCAGTTTGCAAAAAGCCGTATAGATCGATGAACCACGTGGAAGAAAAGCTCTCTGGTCAGTGAAGCTTACCGCAGAGCTTTTTGTAAAAAAGGAAAAACAAACTTGAGTTGTTTTTAAATCGCCACGTTTCCATTAAGCCTTATTGTTTGTAGAAAACTGCAGCTTTTCAAGCCTCTGGCAGGACATGGGTAGCCGTCAGAAACTCACTGCTAATCCGTCAGACACCACTATCTCCTGCGACTGTCGGCCGAGTGAGTCAGAGACGATCAGTCAACGCCGACAGAGCGTGTGCATGCGGTGGGACCGTTTCGGGTTCAACTGACAAGAGGCTCGTAACAGCCGGCGCTTTGCGGAGTCCGGGGCCCGGGGGTGGCAACTCGAGGGGCGGCAGACACGAGGGCAGGACGTAAGAGGAGCAGGAGCTTTGAAGCACGCAAGAAAATCTCCCTTGAGGCTGAAGGTGGAAGCGATCAGCTGCTGGGCCTCCCAAGTGTCAAGCAGCGGCTGCTTTCGGGTTGAGCCAGTGTGACATCTAGTGGCTAAAAGGCAAAATGCAGGGGCCACACCGAGTCTTACCTTTAAGAGCCTCACACCTGCTGTCAGTATCGGATGTTTGTCTTTCTACGTTTTTATGGTTCTCCACTTGGACATAAACTATAAGTGCGCCGGGTGTGGTACGTTTAAAAAAAGCCCCAGGCTCTGCGTCACTTTGCAGCTGGAAAAACGGGCGGTTTGATTTGTTTTCTCTTTTCTTTTGCCAAACTGTTCAAGGACAAAAAAAAGGGGAAGCGGCATCGCAGCAGGGGAAGCTGATTAGCATTTCTGTAACAACTCGAATCTTCCAAAGCAAACATTTGCTCTGCTGTACGCACACATGACGCGGGGAGTGAGGCTGCTTCGACACCTGCTGAAGAGAGCCTGACGATCACAGGAGGAAGAAAATAGAAACGCTCAGCCTGGGCAGCGAGCAGCCTGCCTTCGCTCGTTCTTAACCGCACGTGCAATCGATTCTGTGTCAGCCTTTGCTATTTGCTGGGTTGCTAGGCAGTCGGTGACGTATCAAACGGCAGAAAAGCACCCCGCCAGACCTTGAAGGGCAGAGCTTCCCCTTCCCCTCATGATCGCTCGCCTCCGAAACCAAGAGTCAGCCCTGCGCCTGCTCGCAGCAGATGCCACCTCTTCGTGCAGCCACGCAGGCAAACCACATCGCAGGATTTGCTGACTTCACAAGCTAACGGACGAGTCTCTTTGCCTCGTGCAAAGAAGAAAAAAAAAAAAAAAAAAAAAAGTGCACAAGAAAGAGGAAGGAGAGGAAGGTGTGTGTGCCTGTGTGCGTGTGTGTGTGTGTTTGCTGCTGTGCAGCCGGAGGAGGAGTGTGTGTTGGAAGAAGCAGTCTCAGCATGCGGGTGCCAGCACATGTCTCCGGTTCTGGACTCGTCCTTCAGCGTCCGATGAGGAGTCCGGGAGAAGACGCGGCAACACAAGGTAATGACCGACCTTCTTTTTGAGCGCAGCGTCTGAGAGGAAGTTTGGCCGCTGCGTGTCCTTGCGGTTTGACACGCTTGGCGTTTTTGGACGAGTCGGGCTTGTTTTGAAATCATTGTCATTTTCATGCCTCGAAGGTGTGATCGACACACAGTCTTGACTGCTGCGTCCCGCTGTGTATGTTTCTTTTCGTAATCCCGATCTAAGAAGTTTTAAGAGGAGGAGAGCATCTCTGTGTCTCAGTCTGGAGACGTTCGCGGCGTGAAAGAAAGACGGGTAGATGTTGGACGACCAGACAGCATCTGCCCAAACACAGTCAGGGGTCGGGACAAGTCCAGGTTCCCAGCAAAACGGCCAAAAAGAAAGAGGAAAAAGAAATGTCACTGTTTTTCTCTTCCTCTTGTAGGAAGGGCGTGGACCAGTCTTGATGGCAGAGGGAAGGCTGATGCTTCTCTGATAAAAACAACAACAAAAAAAAAAAACACGCTCCGACCATTAGATTTCCTGTTGCAGTCTTTATCAAAGTTTCATCTGCTTCTTTCAAAGTCAACACTTTGTTGAACACGCAAAAAACAATTAACAATCCTGACAACTGTTGGGCTTTGCTTTCACGCGGCTCCTTTAGTTTCACACTGCATGCCAACTTTATGAGCTGCTTTCTGAAAAAGGGAATTCAAATTTGTAGAAAGTGCTTACTTAATACTATATCTCCCTGTTGTGAAATCTCACAAACGTCTCTCTGACAGGACTGAAGCGGATGCTTCCAGTTTGTTTGTTTTGTTTTTTTTTTATCTAACTCTGCGGTTTATCAGGGAAACCCCTCCTCTAAACTGTTAGGCCGTAAACTTCAGGGCAGGGCTGCACCTTGGCTGGAGTCCATATCTCCTGGGCCACAGCAGGAGAAAATGAGGCGTTGATGGCGTGATCAGATTTATAGGCGCAACATCCAGAGGAACAAAGAAACCTAATAAAATCAAATCAAAAAGTCATTGGACGTTCGTGTGAACCCTGAGAACCTGAAGGTTTGACTTAAAAACAACTGCAAAACTGCAAAACTGCTGGGACTTTAGCGGGAGCCTGTGGTCGACCGGCAGCTTCTGCATCAAACTCCCCGGGCGCCGGAGCATCACGCGTTAAACCAACATCCCATAATGTGCAAATGTTCAACATTAACACATTAAAATGTCTTAAAAGCGATAATTGGATGCTGGATGGAGCCTGACTGAAATGGACTGGATGGATAACAGAGCAGAGAGAGAGACGGGAGCAAAGATGATGAACAGATTGGAGGAAAATGGAAATCGATCACAATTAATAAGAATATTTATTTATTGACTGTCGGCCATTTCCAACGCTTCTACGCACAAGTCCGAAAGAGTAAACTAATAATAAAAAAAAAATAAAAAACACAATCCTGACAACGAAACAGCAGCAACAAAGACCAAACCAATGCAGACATATATAAGCAATATTTCAATTAATGTCACACTGCGGCATCAAAATCCAAACAGCAGAATCTTTTCTGTGTATTTGATTTAGTTCCAGCTGAATCTGCAGGGAGACCCGCAAAATAAAACATAATCAAACCTTGTTGTAGTTTAGCAAATGATTTTTATCCATTTTTTTTTAAATTAATGAGTGAAAAACAAAAGTTTTAATTCCTCACAACAATTATTCCACATCTGAACCTTTTACGACTTAAACACAGTTATTTTTAACCTGTAGTTGTTTTTTTTTTTTATTAATTTTTTAAACACACTTCTCTATTAGTCTGTTTCTTTAACCCTTTATGTCCTAGGTTTCAAATCCCCTCTTTTATTAATTGTACCCAGTTCTTTAAATGTCCTGAGTAAATATATTTTGCCCATTGAACCATAACAACTGGAACTTTCGATATCTATCAAGTTATTTTTACCATTTACTGTCTATTAATAGTAATATCAAACAGCTCTATTAAAAGAGCGGCCCTCAGGTTGATTTCACTTCCTGCTGCAGCCGGGGGGTTGAATTACCGTAATAACCCGACGTCGGCTGGAGAGCACCACGTCTCCCCTCTCTATTGAATCTGTCTGAGTGTTTCGGACAGCGCAGCCGAGTGGAGGAGTTGGGTCGTTTCATTTCAAACCACTTCTCACCCCGGAAGGAGTTTGTTATTATGTCTTTGTCCAAGTTGTCGTCGCTGCAGGTATTTTCTTCAACCTGCGTTTAAGCAAAACGAAACTCATGCAGTTAAAGCAGTCAGTCACAAAAACACAAGTTTCAACGTCGGTGCAAGTTTCCAGTAAAGCCCCCAGTAATTCGTGTGGACTCTTTCGAATACCAGGACATTTTGAGAAAGAAAAAAAAAGAAAAGTCTGATGCTGCTGTCTTAGTAAATATTGACAGTAGAGTTAATATGTTATTTTTATTCTCATGCACAGGTGTTGATTTACCTACATGAGGCTTTTTTTCTGTGATAAAAAGAAAAAGGCTCAACAAACCGGTCGCTTTGAGGACATTTCTATAGACAGCAGATGTAGACAGCAGATGTAGACGAACGGGTTCTGAAGCAGCTGTTCTGCTAGAACGCTCCCGTTCTAGCCGGGTCGCCGGAGTGGAGCGGCAGCGCGTCGGAGGAAAAACACCTGCTCATCGCGAAAGCGAAAGTTGAGGCGAGGATGTGGGGCCGAACGGCAGGCCCGTCTGGTTCGGCAAAATGTCTGAAACCGGCAAAAACGTCCCCAGCTCTGCTCAGAACGAGCTCATGTGATGAAGTTTCTCCTTTTGTGAGTTTGTAAACAAGACAGAGCAACTTTCACTGTTCATTTTCGCTCCTTTGACACCTCTCTTCCTCTTCTCTTTCAGTGGTGATGCTGACTAAGAACATGAACTGACAAACCCCCGTCGTTGGTGGTGTTTTCACTTAATAAGAGAACAGCAACAGCAATGACTGCAAATGAAAGTGGACCGGCAGACGGGTTCTCGAGCAACCTCCAGCACCCGTCCTGCAACCATGACTTGTCCTGCTGGGAGCAGACGATGGAGAAGATGTACACCTACTTCTACCTGCTGCTCTTCGTCCCCGGCCTCTTCCTCAACACCACCGCTCTCTGGGTCCTCTGCAAACACTTCAGGTAGGCCGGGCGCACAAAAGGCCAAACGTTCTCCGCGATTCGTTGGGATTTTCGCCCCGACCCTCGTCGGCTGAAGCGATTTCTTTTTGCTGGGCCTTCAAAAGGCCCAACGTTACTCAAGATCCCTTCAAGCGATTGTATCTGCTGGCGTTAAAAGCCAAAGGAAACCGCTGATGTTTCAAAAGTCTTGCGCAACGGCGCGCGCTGTCCTGCAGCGACTAACCGACTCCTCTGTGTCGTTCCGCAGTAAGAAGACCAAAGCGGTGATATTCATGATAAACCTGGCTTTGGCAGACCTGATCCACGTCCTCTCTCTGCCCCTACGGATCTACTATTACTTCACTCACTCCTGGCCCTTCGGAAAAGGCGTCTGCCTGCTCTGCTTTTACCTCAAATACCTGAACATGTACGCCGCAATTGTGTTCCTGGTAAGAGTGCAGTTTTTGGGGTTTTTTTTATTTTTTTTTATTTTATTTGAAATAAAATTTCATCAGAGACGTCTGATGAAATTATGAGAACATAAAGTCAAACACTGAACTTTTGCAGAAGTACTGAAGCCTCTTGGAAATGTTTGCATCAACTAAGGCTGAATGACATGGCTGAAAATATATCAGTGCTTCAGATCCTAATATGATCAATTGATCATATTGGGATCAATTGACTGATATTGTTTTAATTATCTCAAATGCTGCCAAACTAGTGACGCGAACTTTATCTGTTTCATCCACAGTTTTCTATCCACGTCATTGTATTTTTATTTGTTTTTTTTTTTTCTATTTTTAAGCAGTTATGAGGCTCGGTGTTGAAACCCGAAACTGCTCAGCTTACTCAACGGGTTGTTGCTAGGCAACCAAAACGAGCGAGCTAGTTGGTCCCACCGACGTTTACCAGCCGGGCTTGACCTGCCTACGTCCCCCAGAATGCCGTGTGTTTCTGAATCGAAGTTCAGTGATATTGATTATGTATCTGATGTGAGATATTTATATTTATCGCCCAGCCATAAACTTCAATATATTTCAGTGGTTTTCATGCGACAAACCAACACAAGGTCGAATAGAGCTGTGTTGTACAAGGAGGACGATCTAGAACCCGGGTTGATGCGGGGTTAGGGGTTAGGGTTAGGGGTTAGGGTTAGGGTTAGCAGAACTTTGTCTCGACCAGCTGAATTGTTTGTCCCTTCCTTCTGACAAAACAACTGAAGCGCCGCCAGAATGCATGGAGTTTCTCTTCTGGCTTATAAATTATGGAGAACTTATACTTACAACAGCAGCGTCTAGTTTATATATTCAGGAACAGGAATAAACTTAGACTCCAGAGAAACTCCTGTTAGAAATCACAAACTACTACTTTTTTTTTTTTGGTTTGTCGTTTTGCTGCATCTCATTCTAACTCATGTAAAGCACATTGAACTACTGTTGCTGAAAATGTGCTACATTAATCAAATGACCTTACCTTCTTTGAAAATGTTTGCTGCCGATTCGCTCAGGTTTAGAGCCGTGCTTTGATTAGGCCATCCTGTGCTTCGCTCTAAACCAGTGTCTCTCTATGCTGCCTGTTTTGTTTTTTTTCCCCACACCTGATTTAAATAAATGGGTGATTATCACTTGATGACATGCTGAGGAGGAAATGCTGTCATGTGAATCATAAAACATGCTGGTCTAAGCAAACGGGTTGTAGCCCTGGTCGTTCCTTTCGTGTCAAAGGTCAACTTTTTGCTCCACTTGAGCTTGCAGGATCTAAAAATCTGTCTCCCAGAATTTCCTTGCTACTTGTCATCTAACCTGCTCTTCATGAGTAACTTTTAGGGGAACGCAAATTACTTTCCAAGGACACTTTTACAGCATCGTACTTTATATTTTTGCTTGATCATTTCTGGTCTTAATTGAGTAAAATCCTTGGATTCTCTACCCAACACAAGTAACTCTAATAAAGAAAGTACAGTCACATATTCTCACTGGAAGTACATCGAATTATTCTAACATTACTGACTGTAAATGTAATTTTTTTTTTAACATTAACCAAGAAATAGTGATCTGACATAAAAGCATCACTGATTAAACTTTAGCTTTAATGACATAAAGCTACGTCATTTTGAAAGTTTATTATTGTTTTGTATTTATTTGTAAGTTGCTTTTGTTTTAGTATTTTAAATTGCAGAACTGCTTCACATTTACGACACGTTACCCTCGTACATAATTATCTGACTGCGTCGTCATAAAATCTGATTCTATATTACCTGAGCCCTTTTCACCAAATACTTTTTTGATTTTCTTGGACGGCTACTTTTTACTTGAGCTTGAGTAAAAAATGTGTTGAAGTAGTTCTGGTCTTACATGAGTACAGTTTTTGGTTACTCTACCTAAATCTGCTTGGGCTTGGTATTTAGTTTTATAACTGCTTCAAACTTCCCCACAACTTTCCCTGCGAACGGTTCACCTGCCTTCATGTGCCGTTTGCTCGTTGTTTTAAAGGAACAGTTGAATTTACGCTGAAATTAATCCATGCGCGAGTGGATTTTACTTAATAATCGGGTTACTTCTGAAAGCACGTTGTTGTGATGGGAGTGAAAAACTATCCACTCTTCCGTTTCTGTTGCTTATTTCTGAAAAGTACTCTGAAACCCGCTTCTACCTGTTCTTGCTCTTTATATTCATTTGCTGCTTTGTGTTGGTCTACCACATGACGACCCACCAAAAAACTCCCAGGTTTGTGGTTGCAATGTGACTAAACTGCAGAAAAAAAGCTGAGAGGTTCTGTTGCCATTTTGAGAAGAGCAGAAAGTCATGAGACGATTCTTGTCGGGTTTCTAAAAATATCCGCGTGATTCATGCTCTTTCTGTTTCAGGTGTGCATCAGCATGCAGAGACACTTGTTCCTCCTCAAGCCGTTCGCCGCCCGCCGCTGGAGGCGTCGCTACGACCTGCTCATCAGCGTGGTGGTGTGGGTGTTTGTCGCTGGCGCCTGCTCGCCTTTCATTCTGATGCGGAGCAGCGGGAGCGGCAGCGCCGCGTCCAACGCCACCGAGAGCCTCGCCTCGCGCCCCTCGGCGTGCAGTCCGAACGCCAGCGCCCCGGCCGGCAACGGCAGCTGCTTCAAAGACCTGCCCATGCGGAAGATCTCCGTCCCGCTGGCCGTCAGCATGATCAGCATGTGCGAGCTGTTTGGATTCCTGCTCCCTCTCGTCTGCATCGGCTACTGCTCCATCCGCACAGCCTGGTCCCTCAACCACAGCCAGCCCCAGCTCCGGCAGGACTCGGCCGCTCCCGGCGCCTCCATGCGCAGCAGACTCCAGTCCTTCACTTCCAACGGCCAGGCGGACAAAAGCCACGAAAAGCCCGCCAACGGCAGCGAGAAGCGGCGCGCCCTGCGGATGGTGCTGAGCTGCTCGGCTCTGTTCCTGCTCTGCTTCGCCCCGTACCACATCAACTTCCTGCTCTACTTGATGGTCTCGCAGAGGTTCCTCACACACTGCGCCACCACGCTGGCCGTCAAACAGTTTCACCCCATTTCCCTCTGCCTGGCGAGCATGAGCTGCTGCCTGAACCCCCTGCTGTATTACTTCCTGAACGCCGAATTCAGAATGCACCTCAGGCGCACCTCGTCCTTCTCCAGCTCGTTCATGTCCTCGCCAAGCTCCCCGAGAGACGGTCTGACGCAAGCCAAGCTGCTGAGGATGGAGAGCACCTGTTCCGAGAGGGACTAGCATCGCAGAGAGAGGATCCTCGCAAAAGTGTCCATGCTGCCTCTTGAACTCTTTCACATTTGTTTTGTCTTATTTCTGTGTCTTTTCTTTTTGACAAAAAACAAGTGGGCAATTGTAAAGTGGAACCATCTGTGGACATGTTTTTTCCCAGTCTTGCCAGATATCCTCAACTGGATTGATTTTTCCACTTTGATTGGGTCGTTCACATCAATAAGGCTAAACCTGCTGCTGTCTGAGTCTTCTCAGTCCTCTTAAAGGGACAATGTTATGTGAAATTGACTTTGTGAATGTCACACTGTCATTCCCTCGTCAAAAATGCACCTGGAGTGTTGCCGTGATTCTTTTATTCATGTTTGACAAATCCTTTAATCTGCCATGGCAACCAGTAGTGGTTACCAAAACATTTGTTCCCACCAAGCGCCGTCTTCCTCGGAGCTCCTTCAGACTAGTGACAGCAGCAATTAGTAAACACCTGCGAAGGTTATTATACGAACAACCTCTCGGCTTGTCCGTAAACATCTACTTGAATTATGTGCTTGTGTTTAGGGATGCACAATATTATTGGAATGGTATCGGATGACGTGAACTGTGAAATTTAACATCAACCAATCCATCAAAGTAACTCACCGATATAATAAGCATTGGTTTTATATGACAGACCAGTGACAACGATCCCTGCAGCACAACTTCATAAACTGTTACGTATGAATGCTCGACTGATGTGCTTTTCATTTGTTGCTTGTGAACAGGTTGAGTTTAGTTTGGTGAAGATTTACAAACTTGCAGCTTGGGCATTTTCATTGTTTTAGAGATAATGTCATAAAGACATTTGGCATAAAAATAATACTAGTTGGAAGTGTTACTTCACATTCAGTCTCCCTTTAGCATTTGCACTCAGTAACAGGCTACATTGGTAAATAAAATGCCAATTTTAATTACACAGTAGAAAAAGCCATATAATTTCAGTAAGAAAGTATCGGAAAAAAGTATTGGTATTGGTCTCGGTTATTGGCCGAGTGAGTTTTAGTACATCGGCATATCGGATATCGACCAAGAACCCGTCCCTACTTGCGTTCCTTAATCTTCATGAAGCTGTTTGTAATCAGAGTAATGTCTGACTGGTTCAACTGGTTTTTATTTTGGGGCATCACAGAAAGCGTACAATCTTCACGCATTCGCTCGGAAAAAATATACTTTTCCTTCCACTTACAAACTTGTAAGTGGAAGGAAAAGTATATTTTTCAACGTGAGACTAAAACAAATAAATACGCTGACGGCGTTTGTGACGGCGTGGGGAACAGCCTGAGGCACAGATTCTCTTGCGAGGCTCTGCTATTTAAGCCAAACTGAACTGAAATGACAAGATTTTATGGAGAAAAAAAAAAGTGAAAATTTGAAAAAAGGGCAACCTTTTGACGTACGCTGACATGTGAGGTTTGGATTTGATCAAACGTTCCCAAAATGTTGAGAAGCTGTGACCAAGAAGAAAGGAGGAGTAAGAAATAATGACCACACGTTTCCTCATAGTAGTTCTCAAATGTTTGTCTTCAGTCCTCTACGCTGGATGTAGAAATTTCAGATAACACACCCGCCCGTGTATTGCAATTTACTGTAAATACAAACGATGCTTTTTGTCTTATGTGTCTGTTAATATTTGTCTCCGGTGAGTTTTTTGTTGTTTTTTTTTATACCTGTTGCTTTGACTTGAGTCTTTTTCTTTGTGACAAAAAAAAAAAAGAAGAAAGCAAATAAAACCGGCACATTCTTTCTTTCTTCGTTGCATTTCCTCTCGAGGAGCGTGGTTGAAGACGGCAGCTGCTGTCGGTGCGTTGAAAAGCGATAACCGTTTGGGTCCTGGGCCCCCCCCCAACACGCCCACCTGCTCCTCTCATGCATCTGCTGAAGAAAAAAAAATGCCAAACCGCCTCCGACATCAAAATAAGTTCAGCCCACCCCTGGAAACAAAGAATAATGTACCCACTGCCTGCCTTCCTGCTGCTGATCCGTTGTAACATCTCAGACTCCTAAAACAAGACCTTTTCTGAAAATAAGACTTTGTATATTTGCGCTTTTTGAGGCGCTGAAAGGAGTCAGGTATAAGTGTCAGGGAGCAAGATCCCCACGAAACTCCTTTCAAAGAACCCAATAGCAGAACTAGAAATGTTAGCAGAAAAAAAAAGAAAAACAAAAAAAAAAAAAAACCGCAAGCCACTCCTCTTCTCACTGCACAGGAAGCCCTGTGTGTGTGTTCTAAAATCCCCATTTCATCCTGGAGACACAGAGAGAGACGGGCAACAAACGCACAGCGACAATGAAATGAGAGAACAACAGGAAATTATAGACGCGCATGAAGTGTTTCCGAACCTTAGGTGAGAAAACAGGTAGAGTCGGAGACGGAGAGAGCGAGAGAAGAGCCGATGCTTCACCCTTCTGCTTTTTGATGCTGAGACGATGTGAAAGTTTGGGGAGAGAGAGGTGAGAATGGCCAGTGCATGTTCTTTTCGTTGTGTTGTCCTGCTTTTCTTTATTCTTTTCAAGAGGCAAAAAAGAAACGAGCTGTGAAACAGCTGGATGCTTTGAGCGTGGAGTCACGTCTCGGGGACGGGGGGGGGGGGGGGGGGGGGAGAGGAATCTTGTGCGTTTCTCCAAAGTGAGGAACAAACCCCTGCTCCGCTGAGTGTGCCGGCAACCGGGTGCCTGTGTTACTCTGTGTCCAGTTGGGAGTGCGCTTCATGAGCTCGGTCACATGTCTTGTCCGTTTCCTCCAGCTCGCACGTGGAAGGACCCGGGTTCCCCTGCTCTTCCATTTGACGCCGCCGATCATGACTGCATGGAAACGGTGTAACCCCCGCAGCCGCCCACAGGGAGGTGAATCACAGCTGATGAAATCGATGTTTCCATCGGCAAGATCTCTGGACTGAAGCGCTTCAACCCGAGGTATTTGTGCCCCTCTACGTTGTTCGTGACCTTTGACACAAAGCTCTCCATTTGAAACTCCCTGCCCGCCACCGGTTTCGACAGACGTTCAAATTTGCAGCAAAACTCAAAGAGGAAATGAAAGCCAGTGGAGTTACAGTAACGACTACTTCATGTAGAGGGATGGGGAGGGAGACAGTAGTTGTAAAAGTGAGAATTAAGTGGACAATAGGTCACGAGAAGGTCAGAGATCAGTGGAATAAAATGTGTTCTCAGGACTGGAAGCCCACTGGTGACTCTCTTTGAATCCAAACAAAGTAGACAGACAAACTCTATGCACCCAGACATCCAAACAGACCAGAGGCCGTTCACACAGACGTCTCACTGCGGTCGAGTTTAATCATCCGTCCGTTTTCTTAAACCCTTGTCCCTAGCGGGGTCAGGAGTTGCTGGCACCTATCTTCGGCTACGTTCCGGGCCAGAGGCGGGGTTCACCCTGGACAGGTCGCCAGCCTGTCGCATCGAGTTTAATCAGTAGCAAAAAATGAAAAGACCTGCGGTGTGAACGTGGTCTTACATTCGATTTCCAAAAATCAGACACACAAAAATAGGTGGAAGTAGGATGTTTAGAACGTGCAACACAACGATCTCAGGTGGAATGAAAGATGTGCAGCTCAAATCTGAATTCATAAAGTGAATATTTATGCTTGGGGATTTACAAGTCGCAGCTCAGTCTGCCTGCATTTCGCCACAACGGGGCCAGACCTGCAAATAGAAACAAAAATGAAAAATTGTCATGGTTTAAATAGACGGTAATTATCCTCCGGTTCTGAGTAGCGAGGCCTCTCACATCAGCATAGGTCACGCTAAACGAACGCAAAAAAGAGACCTGGAGGAAGAAGACGGGGAGGAAATAGCAGTGGGCCGAGCACAGGTCCTTGAGGGACGCCACAGCATGGTCTGCTGTGCCATTTTACCAAAATCTGAAACGCACAATATCAAACACGCCTCTGACAAAAACAGTGCAGTCATATTTAATCAATTAGAATGGGTTCTAAATTAGATTAAGACTACATTTGGAAAATAACGTTTAAGCAGGTGTTAAACATACTTTTCACTGCTGGAAAGGTATGTTTTCCAGCATACTTCTGGAAAATGCATTAGAATGCATAAGATTAGGATCTAATCTTATGCTAAGATTAGAATAAGTGCTAATCTTAGCACTTAAGATTAGCACTTTTTCTAATCTTAAGTGCTATGTTTTCATTAGCTGTAACCAAACAAGTCATAATTATTGCAAATAAAAGCTTTGAAACATCTGCCCATGTAACTAATCCACACGAAAAATAACAAAGTCAAGACTTTCAGCCTAATGGTTGCTAAACCATTAGGCTTAGCAACCTAATGGTTGCTAAGCTCCAGCTCACTGACAAGCTGATAGCCATCTGTCTGCCTGCTAAACGAAGTGTGATGCTAACCAACCAGTCAGCAGAAGCCCGATGACTCCGCCCCTCGTTTGCATTTAACACTTCTTGATGAGAACACATGCACAAGGAAAAAGGAGACAAAGCAATGACTAACGAACAAACGCTTGTATAAGGAAAAGACAAAAGAAAATATATAGATTTCCTGATGAAAATGCATGTTTACGCAATACGGAAAAGAAAATAATTTGCATTTCTTGACAAGAACGCATATGTAAGGAAAAGGAAAAACAAAATAGATGCATATTGTTGGCCGAAAATGCACGTGTAAGGAAAAGGCAAAAGAGCACATTTTCTTTTCTTGACAGAAACACGTTTAAGGAAAAGGAAAAACAAAAACAAAAAAAAAGTAAATGTCTATGTTTATTTTTAATTATGTCAGTTTTGGTCCCCCATACACATCAGGACGTAGAACAGTGACGTTTGTCGAGCGTCAGTGACGCTCAGGTCACATTCATCCGTTGGGTCACATTTGAATCGGACACGGATCGGACACCCGAGTGGCCTGGGTCGCATTCGAAAAGAGTCCGACCTTTGCCGTTCATGATGTCAGGAAGAGACCATGACATCATTTTTTAATTCAAATCTTGATGGCACATATTTACTTCCATACAGATACAGGTCGCATTATGGCAAAAAATATCAGAATTAGTTTCCACTAATTGGTCTTCTCTCAGTAAGTCTTTTTGGAATGAGAGTTTAATGACTCATAATGAGATTTCAGAAATAAGTTGCCAACAAGCCCGCAGAACCAGAACTAATCGAGGGCGTTTGGACTTTCTGCAATTTCGCCTCAGATTGTTGATTTCCTCATTGAGCCAATAAGTAAAGTTTTTTTTTTTTTTTTTATCAGAGTGCAATAATTCAAAAGTTGCATTGTTCAAGTTCATGGTGAGGGCGTGCACTGAAGAATCATGGGTAAAAATGGAGGCGCTGCTTAACTTTACGCAGTGGCGAGACGACATAGAAATTTAGGTGCACCTTACATGTTGGCTGGTTTATCCTCACAACAATAAATGAACATAAAAATCTGTTAATGACACTATTAATCTGTCATTATGTAATAATGAGCAATGACAGAGAGTCTGAAAATTCAGAAATTAAAAATATCCCTATATTTAGCTGGGTGATACATCATTATCATTAGAACCACATCACGACCTACGTTAAGAACATGAAGCCCAGCGGATTGCAAGCGTCAAAGAAGTAGGCAGCGAGTAGGTTTGAGAGCGCGCGTTGCCTAGGTTACCAACAGTTCAACGGCTACCGAGCCGATGACGTGTGCTGAAAAGGAAGGAGGCAACGCTGTTTGAGGATCCCAAGACCTGATCGGCGCACGCTTTCCAGAGCGCTGGCACACGCACGCGACCGCTTAACTTGCCCGGGCTTTCCGCTTCAAGAGAATCCGCGCTGGGACGCGACGACGCGGGTCCTCAGGTACCGAGGCCGGAGCCGGGGCCGGGGCAAGGGATCCTCCGAATCGCTGTCCGCCGCAAAGGAAGCCTCGGCACCGAGTCACGGACGCTGGGAAGAGTCCGCCCTGCTCACACGCCGGCGACGAGCGGGTATTTATCACTCGTAGAGACACCGCGAAGAACACAGTGCAGGGACATTTCAGGACTGAGAGACGGCGAGCCGTGACACCCGGCGCCATTTTGATTTGGTCGAGAACGGTTAGAAGAACGGTTTGATTACTTTCGACGTGATTTAAGATATTTTTCCCCCCCACTGAATATTAAAAAAGAATCTAATTATTATAATTGATTTATTTTTTGCTACATTATTCCGCCTGTACAACTTGACTGAATGATAATAATCTTATATATAAATCTGGCAGGAGTATGAATGGCTTGGGACCTAACTGTCTCCAATTTTGACAATTAATGAAAATCCCAGCTTGCATTTGTTCATGTTAAATACTTTAAACGTTTTCTATTTACTCGTAAATAACACATGTACTTCCTATTTTACAACAATTTATTATTTCCGGCTCTAATAACCGATCAAGTCAAATCTTTGCTCACCTTCTGTTGTGTGATTCTGTCCTGATTTGATTTGAAAGCTTTTTTCAGTGACAGGCGTGACCTCAGAGTTTCACACCATCACCAGACATTTTACCAGACAGAAGGTGAACTGAGACGCTTCTTTCACTTCTTCTAAAGCCCCTTGTGAAGCCCCCGACAAGCAGATTTCATCTCCAGCTCTAATCCTCTCAAAACACTTGAAAAAATCTGGGCAGAAGAGAATTTGTTTATTCTCTCGGCTCACCCTATTCGTCACTTTACACACCCCCGCAAACTCGTTCAGCTCATTTTCGAAAGAGGCCGACTCCAAGCACGGAAACGTCCACACAGACCTCGCAAACTTTATCTGAAGTCATCAGGAAGCCAGCTGCAGCAGTAAAACAGAGCCTATAGGCAAATGAACCGGAGGCCGTTTCCAGGGGTTGATTTACTCCTCCATCTTACAGAGTTTTTGTTTTGCAGTGTGCTGGTGGCTCAAGCAAACGTAGCAGAAAGCAGCAGTTTGTCAGCTAAACAAACAAAAAAAAGTACTCCAGTTACTGCACAGGACTGGTTTTTAATCACAGCTGTGTACAGCTTTTTTTTTTTTTTACTCCTGTGTGATGCAATGTTTACTATTTATTGTAAACATTAATACAAGTTAATGTTAATATAATCTATTGTAGATTAAGACAAGGCAACGATACAAGAACAAAGTGTGATGTTAGTGTATTTTTGATTCGTTTCTGCCATATGTTGCCAACTTACCAAATTTATTGCCAAATTTAAGAAGTGTTTTGGACTTTCTCGTCAATGGCTTTTTTAAGCAGCTACTAACAAGTGTAGCATCTTTTCCTGGTGTGATTTCTGAAGACTGTAGTGAAAGCCTGTAAGCCTTTTCCCAACCCCAACACACTCACAGGGCATCCGGTCCTCATGCAGCAGTGCCTGCCAGCTGCATTCAGGGCAGCGGATGATCGCTGTATCCATGCTGAAAGTTTCGTATAGAAAATGTCGCCAATAAACCTTATGTAAAAAAAATAAATAT
Source organism: Poeciliopsis turrubarensis (assembly GCA_010277015.1). Classification (NCBI taxonomy): domain Eukaryota; kingdom Metazoa; phylum Chordata; class Actinopteri; order Cyprinodontiformes; family Poeciliidae; genus Poeciliopsis; species Poeciliopsis turrubarensis. The sequence goes on along the minus strand of VMRN01000012.1, from coordinate 7,286,088 downwards.
TGTAAATCTGAAAATATTTAATGAAGTTTCCTGAGATACTCTCGGTTGGACTGCGGCTGTCTCGAAATACAGCTTGTGTTGACTTGTGTCGTTGTGTTACATGAAGAGCATCGAGTTTAAATAATCTTAACTGCACACTTCACACACAGCAACACCCACAAGCGTCTACAGAAAGCTAGTTATTACTGTTTACTGGGGCGGAAAACATCTGCAGTTCTTCTCTGTGAAATGTCATCTGAAAGTTTCGCTTGCATTTATCCCCTCACGTGTCAGAACGCCTGTTGGGGCTGTTACCCACAGAAGAGATCCCCATCGAATCACACTGTGCGGGTTCCGGGTAGCGTTGCATGTCCCGCTAACCAGGCGCCTGTTCTGTGTAGCGTGGTTTCGCTGGTGCTTAGACACTCGACACAGGCTGACGGTGGGTTGTTGTGCAAGTGGAGAAGTGTGAAAGCATGCAACATCTACATCTCTTTGAGTTTGCTTAACTTACTGGATGATGAAGCACTTTGTCAGGGTGAACAGATGTTAGGAATTCAAGGAAAACTTTGGTATCGATGACAATGACATCAGTGTTTGATCACTGAAAGGGCTCTTTCTAAAAACCTGATGGACAGCTGGGCTGTATGCAAATCCTGTGGCCAATCCGAGGCTGTTACCGAAACATCGAGTGAGTTTCTTTTGTCAGTGCACGCTGAGGGGCAGAGCCAGTTCAACTGTTTCAACGTAGTTATAACTCTGTTCAGTGGAGTTCACTTTACATGCTCTCTCGGACACAAGGTCAGCTATAAACCCCAAGCCGACACAAACTATGTGTCCGCTTTGGCGACAGCGCAACCAAGATCCTTAGTTTTTAGGCTTTTAACCTTCCATTCCACTAACTCTCCTCTCTTTCGTCAGACTATCCTTTACTAACCCGAAGACCTGCAAACTATCAGCGTTGGACACAAAGCTCCCCTGAAGTCGTCGTTCCTCTCGTCTGTAAAGCTGCTGAGAAGTTCCCGGGAATACGGCTCGCTGCACGGACTCCTTTCGCCACAACGGACAGCATGGGAGCCCGGATTGAACATTCATCAAACCAAAGGCAGCTTTTCTGATACCAGCCTCCTGCAGACATCCTCTTATCTTTAAAATGAATAGCAGCCATCTCAACTGCAGTGGGGAAGATATTCTGAAAGATTTCCAGCACCAATTTTACGCTGTGGTGTACAGCATAATCTTGGCACCGGGCTTGCTGGGTAACGTCCTGGCGCTGTGGGTGTTTAGGATCTATGTACGGGAAACCAAGAGGGCCGTGGTGTTCATGATGAACCTCGCTGTGGCCGATCTGCTTCAGGTAACGCTGCGCCTCTCCTTCTGACTTCCTCCTTTCCTCTGTTCACATCATCTATCCGCGTGTAGCGGATAACATTCAACTCTTTAGTTGGAGGGTCATGGTGCGGCATGTTTTTAAAGACTTAAAGCGCGAATGCATGTGATTTTAAATGTGTTTCTGATTTGATGGAAACGCTGCAATTCTGAAACTGTGATTTTTTTCGACATTAGCGGAATATTGACTAAGCTTTGCCCTCATCAGTAATGGAAACGCAAAGTTACTGTTACCAACATGGGACAAAATGAGCAGATCGATTAACGTACCAACTAATGAAAGAGCTAACTTTGTTAAAATTGCCACTTCGACACATTAGCAATCCTAAGCTGAAGCGATTGTGAATTGATGTTAGCTCAGCCATTTAGAAACAAGGTAAAAAAGTGGTCATTATTGTTGGTCCCAAACATAAAGCCCAAGGAGAAAAACGATTAGGAGCAGAATATTCTGAACATATTTCAGAATAAAGCGTTCTTAACAGAGTTATCTATTGCGTTGTGGGTTTTGCATGAAAGCAGACCATGAGTGGCTCCGCAGCTCATTAGCTGGCCGCTTTCAAAGTGCTACTTTCTGTCCTAAGTGCTCAGAGCCGATGAAGGAGCTGAAATGAAGCCGAATTCCTTTGACAAACACTAAAAACTGAATAACTGGGAAACAAAACGCAGCAGGCCTCACTCAGAATTGGATTGCGGAGCTTTTACGTTCATATCTTATTCATCATCTGTCCAGATATAGTGTCTCAGAAAGGCAATCTTACTCCCCTTTCACCACATTTAGGGAATGTCAAACTTTAATGTGTTTCATTGGGGATTTTTCTGTGGCAGACCAACCCAAGGGAGTGCAACGTTGTGAAATGGAAGGAAAGGGATTCTTAGTAATCTTTTACAAATTAAAAATCTGAGAAATGAGAAAAGTGTGCATATGTTTTCAGCTCCTTTTATTCAGGTACCCCTTAATAAAATGCAAACAATTGCTTTCGCAAGCTTACAAGTGTCACAAATCCACAACAGTACATGTTAAATTTTGGTATTGTGGCGATGCAAAACATGCAAAGTGCTAACATTTTTTTCTGACAAGATAGCAGGAAAATGAAATCACTATGCCGCCTCTGCATGTACCTATTGCAGCGGCGGCTGTGAGTGACGTCACCCTCTTTGTCACGTTTTCAGTGCTACGTCAAGGTTTTTTTGTTTTTTTTTTAAAGATAGAATACAATTTATTTTCACAAACGTGTTGCTGAAAAAGTGGAGCAAAAAAAACTTTTGTTATAAAAATAACCTTTGATTGACTGTCCCTTAACTCACACATATTAATGAATTATGAAATGTCTCTGTAGATTCTGACTTTTTCTGCACGACTAAACTCAGCTCTGGACGCAGAACGTTAACCACTGCCAAAACTTGGCAGATGTAAGTCAGAAGTTGTAAAAAAAAAAAAAAAAAAAAAAATCTACTGCTAACATCTGCAGCCAATAAATTCCTGATTAAAATGTTCAATATTCCAGCCAGGCAGAGGTAAGGAGCTGAAATAACCTGCAGAGTTACCACCTGGATTTAACTAAGCAAACAAGCAGACGCCTCCTACCACATAATCACTGAATGGGTGATTATGCTTAAGCTGGCAAGAAGTTATTTGATGCCAACTGATGCAATTAGTAGTTTCCCATTTCCTGTGATGTTGAAACACACGGTCCCTATAGGTGGAAGAGTTGTTAGTCTGGTTAAGAAAGGCCGAGTCATTGGCAGCAAGGGGAGAAAACATCTCAGGAAATTGCAGAAGTGGCGGAAATTGGGCTGAGACCCGTCCAAGAACAGCTGGAAGGATAGATGGGAACTATCATCTGGGAGGAAGATATGTGGTTGGAAAGAAACCCTGGATGATTGGCGGCGCGTCCAATGGAAGGAAAACAAACGTAGACCTCGGGGTTATGTTTAGAGAGCACTTCCACGATGAAAAGGGAACTCAAGAGATTGGGTTTGAACAACGGTGTAGCTGTAAGAAAAACACTCATCCGTGAAGCAAACCCGAGAAAAAGGGCTTCACTTTGCAAAGGAGCACGAAAGCCTGGACTGGGGAGCGATGGGACAAGGTCGTGTGGTTTGATGAGTTCAGGTTTGCTCTGTTCTGTTCAAGACGCTTATTGTCTGATGTACCAGACAATGTGGGTTTGCTGGACCGAACGTTGCTGCATTCGGTCCAGCAACATTACGTACCCAAAGGAGGTCTGACAACTACCAGAACGTACCGAACAACCAGGCTGCTCCACCAACAAGTGTTTTTCTTCCCGGAAAAGCATATCCCAAGACGACAATGCCAGGATTCATTGGGTGAAAAAAAAAAAAATGTCCTGTGACTTTGCAGAAGTGTATCAAAACAATATCATGTGTAACGTGTGAGTCAAAGCTAAAGGCAGTTCAACAAAATGTTAGCATGCGTGACTTTGTTTTGGTGACTCGTAATCAAGTGAGATCATCAGCGAGGGTGGAGAGATCTGAATTCCGGTTAAATAATGATAAATAGAGTGGAAATATGAGCAAATTAATGAACTGAGCTGTAATGAGGTTGAAATTTCAGGCCGTAAAGATGCAGAGTTTGCAGAGTGTCTTCATTTTCAGAAGCAAAAACAACACAAAGTGACCGCCTCCTCCAAGCGTTCTGCTTTCCTTCTCATTTTATGATGACTTGCACTCTGAAGTACACCAAAATCTACTTTTACTTACTTTTATTAAAAACTTGACCAAATACGCAGAGTGTTTTCAAATGACGAATGACCTGGCAAACCATTTTTTTCCGTTTTCTTCAGTTGAGCTCAAAATAAGTAACAAACCGGCCGGCTTTCATTTAACAAGGACAATCCCTTTTGAAATTCTGGATCTATGACGATAAACACAAAAACGCTGCTGATAGAGGAGCCGTGTTGTGAGGACTTTCTGAAGGCGGAGTTTCAGAAAGGGCAGAAGTGGGTTTTTTTTAAAAGACACGGAGGCCCAATTTCAAGGCATTAAGTTATGAAGTCAAATTTCTTTTAAGACATCTTTGACATGCATAACAACTGAAGGTAACACAGTTACTTGGTTGTGCTGTAAATTGATTCTGTGTGGCTGGAAAACACACGATACTGCCCCTTTAACAAAGAATCTTTCTAAACACAGTCAGAGTCGATGTGATTTTGTGCTCGTCCTCCGTCGGCTGTTCCTGAACGCTGTGCCTCTGTCCTCAGGTGCTGTCGCTGCCTCTGCGGATCTACTACTACTTGAACAACTACTGGCCCTTCGGTCACCCAGTCTGCTTATTCAGCTTTTACCTCAAGTACGTCAACATGTACGCCTCCATCTACTTCCTGGTGTTGATCAGTGTGCGTCGCTGCCAGCTCATCGTGAACCCGCTGATGTACAAGACGAGGCCGAAGGGAGACATTTTGATGTGCGTGTTCGGCTGGCTGTTGGTCTGCGTGACCTGCATAGCTTTCCCCTTGCTGAGGGAGAACCCGGACAAACCAGGGGAGTGTTTTTCAGAGCTGCCCACGAAAAATATTGGCGCTACGACGGCCTCATTCCTGATTACATTGGCAGAACTGCTGGGCTTCATCATCCCTCTCATCGTGGTGGTGTCCTGCTCGATCTTGACGGTTTCAAGCCTCAAAGAGGTGACGATAGAGGGCATTCAAGACTTTGGGGAGAAGCACAGGGCACTGAAGACGGTGCTGTGCTGCACCGCAGTCTTCTTGCTGTGCTTTGCACCGTATCACATCACCATGCCGCTGGACTTCCTGGTGAAAGCTAACACTTTGAAGGACTGCCCCACCAGGAACGTGATCCAGAGATGTCACATCATAACGCTCTGCCTCGCCAGCCTGAACTGCACCTTTGACCCGATCATGTACTACTTCACCAGCGACGAATTCAGGAGGCGGCTAAGCAAGCCCGAGATGCCGGAGAATTTGAGCAGACGGCTGTCCTGCTTAACCACACAAGGGGGCGCGCCAACTAACCGGTAGCCAAACTAGGCTGTGGAAAAGCCACACGTGCCACAAATCGCTGCTTTTGCTACACGTCTGGCAAAAAAAAAATAAAAACAAATGCTGGTTTATGACTAAAGTCGCTGTAAAAGGTGCCGAAAATCCTGTGAAAACGCCAACCTTCTGAATTCTGGAAATTCAGGTCATCACACCGCTCTGATCGCTGTCACACGTAAAAAGCACCATTCAGTGAGCAGAATGGACGCCATAATACCCGGCGTTTAAGTTCGTCTTACAGCAGTGTGAAAAAAGAGCCGTTTTGAAGGGATTTTCAACGCATTTTCCTAAGTCATAAACCAGCGTGTATTTTTATTTTTTAAATTTTTTTTAGCCAAACGTGTAGTTAAACTGCCTATTTGTGTCCATTCCTGGCTTCCGTAGGCTGGGGAAGAAGGAGGCATCTTTACAACCACTAATCCTCCAAATAAAATATGAGCATTCCTTTGGTGAAAATATAAATTATTTGTGAATGTGAGAAAATATACATTGGAAATGTGAAACCCTTACCCTATTTATATGTAATTAAAACATGTTTTAGTTTTTATTTGGTTGGTCCTTTTTCTGAAATCTCATCAGAAAAACAAAAAGGTCCAGCAAGCTGCTGGATATTAAATAACTATTTTTATCGGCTCGTTTCTTGACACAAATCAGACTAAGCCAATGCAAAAAACAAAATGTATTTTTGACTAGTTTTTATTGCAAACATCGGAATACTCTTGAAATGAGACAAAACTAACTCACGAGCAACTTCTCAGCATGAAAAGGCAGCTTGTTTCCAGCCAGTAATTACTTCATATTCATAAAACCAGCTGATTATTTCACTTCCAACATAGGAAATGTGTCATTATACGTTAAATATATGTTTTAAATCCGTATTTAGAACTTTAAAAAAAAAAAAAATCTCCAATATCTAGAAACTAGACCAAAATAATTCAGCGTCAAGGTCACAGCGCATTGAAATTTCTGACCCAAATCTTGTTGTTTTTTTTTTTTAAATGAATTAAAGTTGTGTGTTGTACAGTTTTTATAGATTCCAGACCAAAACAAACAAACAAAAAAAAAATGGCAGTGACACATGACTGAACAAATTACCACACAGGGAGGTTTAGTTTTTAAGCAGGTTAAGAAAAGCAACTTTATTCAACAACAAAAATGAAATTCAGTTCAGTAGTGTCACACAGAGTTGGGTTGTCATTACTAGCCTACAGCACTTCCTACTGATTGTCTTCCTGTGTGGGATTCACAGAACAAAACCACTGAAACACCTCGCGACGTTTCCCTTTGTTCCCCCTCTTCATTCTGTTTGGCACAAAGCCATTTCAAAAAGAACATTTTTTTTTTTTTTTTTTCACATTTTTCCTCTTTTCTTTCCGCTTCTCCAGGGATTTCCAAACTCAAATCGAGACAGTTTCGTGTAAGTAAATCGAAGCAAGTACGAGTTCTCCGGTGAAAAAAAGTAAAACGTCAATTGCCACCAACTATAATAGATTACATCTGCTTTTTTTTTTTGTTTTGTTTTTTTTTTGTTCAGGTTAAAATGAAATATACGAACAAATTCACAAACCAAAGCAGGCGATCAAATAAACGTTTTTCCCCTTCAAAGTAACACGCGGCGTTTCCCTGTGGCTTGGTCCCGCTGGTTTAGCTTACGGTCTAACATCTAGAAATGTCTCTACACAAAACACAGAAACCTAAAGAGTTCATCATCAGTTACACTAAATCATAACACGGCAGGACGGAGGAGTCCCAGCAGCAGCAGGGCACTCTGGGAAATATCTACAAAACGGTGAGGAGTGGCAGCTTGTCGGGATGTTCGTCCGCGTTTGGCGACCGTGACAGTGAGACGACGAGCGTGCGCTCAAACGCGCGCGTCGGCGTTACGGCGACGCCGCTGAAGCTGCCCTGGGAGAGGAGGCGACAGGAAACGCGAGGGGCGCCGCGCACCTGCTGGGAACGGCGGGAACACTGAGCAGGATGCCAAGCAACATCGACGGGGCGGGTCTGCGGGAAGCCACGGCGAACGGAACGGATTCTAACGGCGCAAATGAAACTTCGTGCGTCTACGGTGACGACAAAACAGCAGGTGGTGAGGGCTGATGCGGGGCGAGGCGTACGTACAGCGGCGGCGGCTCCGGAACCTAAACTCACTCCACGCAAGCCGGGAAGCAAAGGGAGGCAAAACGATTTTGTACAAAAGTAGATTTCTGCAGAAAGTTGTGCTTCCTGTCGCTGTCGCTCATCCACTCCCTCCCTCAGTCAACCCGGCTCGCCCGTTCTCTCTCTCTCTCTCTCTCTCTCTCTCTCTCTCTCTCTCTCTCTCT